>JBCAUA010275865.1:0-19883 GCA_038406235.1 Peronia verruculata | reverse complement strand
AAAACGTGTTTTGAACGCGTCATGTGTCCCGCACGGAAGTGATGGCGGACAAAATGAATGATAGTTCGGCATTAAAAGAATAAATTTAAACAACTGTGTAAATTCAATCAAAATAAAGAATAGCCTATAACACAGTTGGGTATCAGTTGCCCACATCTGTAATTTTTTTTAATTTTAAATGCCTGCCGATTCCGAATTTATTGGACTATAAGATAAGTGCCACGCCCCCTGATCGCTCTTATTATATAGATACTCTATACGTCAATGTTATGAGTACAATTATCTGTCTGTCATATCAGAAACTTTTCTTGATAAAATCCTAGGCGATCTATATTCAGAGTAAATATACCATTTCACCTAATCTGTTTATCTGTTTCGCCTGAGACATTTTCAAATGTTACCTTTTGTGCACTAAGTCAAAACGTGTCTTGTTCTTTGCTTGTTTGTTATGTGTTGATAGCACCGATGCTGACCTCTTTGCCTTGACATCAGCTAGCACTAAGCTGGAACATGTCATCGTCCTCTTAAGCTTGCCACTGTCAGTCATAATCCTATGGCATTTTCATTTTTGCCACTTAGATCCTACCTACAGTCTCTGTCTGATTGTTCGTCGCACACACTAACGAGCCACCTAGCTGAAATCTGTGTGTGTGTGTATGTGTGTGTATGTCTGTGTGCTTGTGTGCGTGTGTGCGTGTGTGTGTGCGTATATATATATATATGTATGTGCTTGCTTGCGTGTGTGCGTGTGTGTGTGTGTGTGTGTGTGTGTGTATGTGTATGTGCTTGCGCGCGTGTGTGTGTGTGCGTGCGTGTGTGTGTGAGATTACTTTATAAAACGTATACTATCTCTCCAACAGATAAGTATACCATAATGGTAGATCCTCCTGGTATCAGAATGTGTTTTGATAGCAAGTTGAAAAAGATTGGCAGCACTCGTAAGTTAAGGACATGAACGTTACGTATGTTTATGATCTTGGTATAATGGTTATTTTATGTCTTATCTCTGGCTCAGAGGATATCGACGTCCTTGCCAACATTCCCTGGCTTCATCTACATAATTATCAGCTCCATCGTCTGTCTCCCTACCACGTTCTGTGAGTAAAATTCCAAGGACAAAAACAAAGACTCAGAATTTTTTTTTTTTTTTTAATTGTCTCATAAAGACAGAAAAGTTGTCCAGTAGAACGGATAGAAATATTATATTTCCTCTCTAAAACAATGTTTGGAGACAGCTAGATCGCATGTATGAGAAAGAAAAGAAAATATTCATCAGATCTTTGATTATATTGTTGAAAAAATGAGATATAAATAAATTAAATGACCTTTAAGGACCAGTTGGGACAGCAGAGCTATATTAACAAGGTGAAAAAGACAGACAATTGGGCTTAGATTACCACATGAAACACTATTGCACATAATATGTGAAACACCAGCTACATGTATTATGCAGGGAGTCTGGCGTCTAGTCTTGTGCTCGAAGCTGGAAGCAGAAAGGTTTCATGTAAAAAAGAATCTTGATAACAACAGCAATAGCAACAGCAACAAAACAAACTACGAACGAAAACAAACACAAAAAGGGCCGTGACAGTGAAGGTTATTCTCATACATTTGCTTACATCCTGTGACAAGATTAAGCCACACTATAAAGGCTGAGATAATCCTAAAGCTCAGGATTCTTCAAATTCAGCTCTCCCGTCAGTGATGACAAAACATATGAAAGAGAAGCACTTGTCGTTTTCTAGCATTCATTCTGATGTTGTGTTATATAGATCTGTTTATTCTATTTCATTTGACTTACAAATAAGGCCAGTTATTTCACACACATGGGCACTGGGTAATCTGAAGCAAGTAAAACAATCAAATAAATCAAAGAAAACAAACAAACAAACAAAAACATCGACAAAAGACGCCTTGCACATGGCGGAACAGAAAAAACAAAATAATATAAAAAAAATAATATTAATAATAAAATGCGCAACACGAATTCGGTTACCAGGATCAACTTCACATCATAATCTGTTTGTTTGCCAGCTTGAGCCAGATCAATACAGCGGCAAAAAACAACATCAACAACAACAACAACATCGGCAAAACATGATATTCTGAGTGTTTGCTAAGAGGAAGAAGTATTAAGTTTTACACATTTCATAAAAAGATCGACTTTCGATGGAAATAATCCTGACAACTTGGGGTCTGAAATTGCTGCGCGTTCGTCTCAAGGCCGTGAACATTTGATCTGGGAGAGCAGCAACAATGAAAACGACAAACTTTTAACCGAGGGTTCTCAACTTTTTCTTAGCCCCATCATACAGAACAACCTCAACCAACGTCAACATGTTTTGATCAGTGATTTAGCTATAAGTATACTTCCTTAACCCTTTCAACTGCCAAAGACTCAAGGACATACATTCTGTTGCCTTTCTCTCGGTCAGGCATCTTTAAAAAACCCAGTGATGTCTTGGTCAACACTTTAAGCCAAACACCCACTCATCGAATTGCTCTGTACATGCTTAGATTACGAGATTCATGATTCAAATGAAATCTAAATAGAACAGGGAATTTTACACTTGGCAGTCAAGGGGCTAATACATTAAAGAGACCAATTTAGAATATAAAAATTATTTTTTTCTTTAAAATTACTTTATCGCCTGGAAGGCAGAACATTATCTCTCAAGAAAAGATTAGGGTTGCCGATATATTCTTTCATCAGGAAACGGAAAAGAGCAGAGATCTAAACCTTCAGGCTTCAGTCGGCTATGCTAAATATGCAAGGAAAGTTAAATCCCTCCAGGGTTAGGGTTAGGGTTAAGGTTACATAGCTAAGAATGATCAACTCTGATGTGAGATCTGAAAAGTGCTTTACCATCAAGTTTAATGGTAGATCGTTTCTCAAATTATCTGCCCTTTCTAAAAGAGGGATCTGTGCAAGGGGAGATCATTTTGACCATTTGTTAAACTTCCCTTTGCCAGGCAAAAGATGTGTTGAGCAAGTAGTGTAAAGAGGAAAAAATCCTTTACACACACAAAAAAAATTATAACAGTAAGAAGATAACATGCTCTTTACACTATAATTGTTTTGGAATTTTTGATCGCGTATGTGTCAAGCAAACGGCGCAAAATTGATTTTTTTCCTTTTACACTACTCGTTCAATCCCTCTTTTGTCTGGCAAGGGAAGTAATAGGACTGAGCACAATGATCTCCCATTGAAGAATACTCTAAAATCTTCTTTAATCAGCTATAGTTAGCGAGAATCTCCGGATCACCAGAAAAAGTAATTTAACAATACTCTTAAATCTTCATTTAAATTCCAGTGTATAACTTCCTCGCATTTATTTTTGTCTTTTTTATATTTTAACGTACTGAGTTAGCTACTAGTTGACAATCTGTTTCTTCATTGCTAGAACTTTCCATAACGTGAAGTGAAGATTTTGATGACGGTGCTATATTTCAACAAGCTGGCTGGTACCACCACCTCATTCCATATTTGACATATCGAGTTCTACGGCTTTTTGTTAATGAGATAGTTTACCAGTTGATCGTCTCTGCCTGTCGCAATGTCCGAGGTATTTTTGTAAAAATGGGATAATAGAGATTTATTACCCTGAGGAAGAGCTAACTGGGTATGAAAGTTTGGCTAGTAATACCAAAGCTTTCAGTTTCTACCATATCGAGTTTCAATTGTTATCAGTGTATTTGATTAGTTGCCGGTAGTCATTCAACTGATTTTATAAAATGATAATAGTGATGATGACGAAGAAGAGTCAAGTGGACTGGAAAATTTTGCTTACATATCGGCTTTCATTTCAACATCAAGTTATGTGTGTGTGTTTGTGTGTGTTTTTTTTTAATTGTTTAGTTAGTTGCCGGTTAGACAGTGTTTTTCTGTTTTATATAGTGATGATGGCGATGATGATGATGGCATGATGATAATGATGATGATGATGAACATTTCCTTTCGTGTACAGCAATACCCTATTTACATTTTATATATTTTCATTATAGCCCCACCTAAGAAACAAGGGGGCTCGAAAATTTGGCTAATGATATTAGTTTATTTCATTAATTCAATTCAAAATTCTTCACATTGTTTTTCAGCTTTTTTGATGTATTTGATTAGTTGCCAGTGGACAGTCGTCTTAATTTTGAGACTTTTTTCTTTGGTAAAATGTTGATGATGATGATGAAGTATAACACAATAAGCAAGTCATTTGATAGACATTTTCTTCCGTACTCAGCAATGCCCTATTTACATTTTTATATGTTTATTTTGTTGCCCCGAAGAAGAGTCATTTTGACTTCAAAATTTGGCATTTACTTTTAACATCAAGATCTCGTTAAGTTGTTTGTATAATATGTTGTTTTCTATTTTATTAATAGTTTGATTAGTTACCTGTGAGACAGCCTTTTTTTTCTATTTCATAAGATGAAGCTAATGATGATGATGATGATGATGATGATGATGATGATGATTTGGCGTTCAATTTGGCTTTCAGTTTGAACATAAAGAAGAAGTTATTTATTTGTGTTATTTGCTTTTTTTTTTTTGTTTAGTTAGTTGCCGGTTGGACAGTCTTTTTCTATTTTACAAAATGATGATGATGATGATGATGATGATGATGACAACAAACAAATCATTTTATTAACATTTTCTTTCGTGTACAGCAATACCCTATTTACATTTTATGTGTTATTATTGCCCTAACGAAGAGCTCGAAAATTTGGCAGAGATTTTATTCTCACAATCAAGCTATTTATAGATCTCTGTGTTATCTGTTTTCTTGAACTGTTTTCCTGGTTGTCGGTCAGACAGCTCTATTGTATTTTAAAAAAATGATGATGATGATGATGATGATGACGATTATCCTACCTGACGAAGAGCCAAGCCGGCTTGAAAATGTGGCAGAGATTTGACCATCACAATCAGGTTGTTTATAGATTTCTCTGTTATTTGTTTTTCTTTAATTGTTTTGCTGGTTGCCGTTCTGACAGTTCTATTATATTTTTATAAAATGATGATGATGATGATGATGGTGATTATAATGACAGTTGACCTCACAACACAACAGGTGAAATCTAAAACGTTCAGATGTAGCATAATTTGAAAGCTTGCCCGAGCCACAGAGAATATCGATATATCAAGAACTGCGTCAGCAAGGACACAAGACCAGGTGAATGATGACCCGTGAAACACGAATCCTGAAGAGGCGGTGATATATCAGCCTACAGTGTCATCAATCAATGCGAAAACATCAATCATGTTACAGGCAAACTCCCTGGGCGGGCTAGGTAAGGCAGGGAAAGACAGAGAGGAAAGAGCGAGGGAAAAGAAGGAAAAAAAAAACAGAAACAAAAACAGAAAAGAAAGAAAGAGGGAAAGAATGACAAAAAGGACAGAAAAAAAAGTCAAGCATAAAAATAAGTAAGAGAAAGACAGGGATAAAGAAATCAAATAAGAGAGAAAGATAGGGAGAAGAATGATAAGAAAAAGGGCGAAAAAAAAAAAGAAAGAAGAAAAGAAGGAAAGAAGGAAAAAAAGAAAGAAAGAAAGGAAGGAAGGAAGGAAGGAAGGAAGGAGGAAGGAAGGAAGGGAGGAAGGAAGGAAGGAAGGAAGGAAGGAAGGAAGGAAGGAAGGAAGGAAGGAAGGAACGAATGAAGGAAGGAGGGCAAGAAGGAAGAAAGAAAGAGAGAAAGAAAGAAAGAAAGAAAGAAAGAAAGAAAGAAAGAAAGAGAAAGAAAGAAAGAAAGAAAGAAAATACCACCTCAGGCTCGAACTATGACTTATGAAACAAACGTAAGATTACAAGTTTTAGAAACAATGAAAATTATGGATCTCATAAGGTTAATTTCGAACCTCAGTCTGATGACCAGATCTTTGGCGCCCTGTAATGTACCTTGTTTCCCACCTGTATTGTTCTATCCAGCAGAATGGAGGTCACAAAAGCAGGTCCAGGTTTGCAGTGTACATGATGCTGCATTGCTGAATGTAAGGGTTGCATCTTGAATGAACGCGGTCGTAAACAACGCCACGAGGGGAAAAAATATACTGTGTGTATTTACTGCGTACATGTCATTTTTGTTTGTATGTGTGTGTGTGATGGAGCGAGAGAAAGAGAGAGGAGAGAGACAGGGAATAAAACGGGGCAAATAAAGAGGGGGGGGGGAATAGCAACGGAATGAGAGGAAAAAAAAGAGAGAGAGAGAGAGAGAGAGAGAGGGCATGGGACACTATGCTTCACCGCGAGTCGTCTCATTGACATTTCACTGGGTGGATGGCAGAGGTCAAGGTCGGTTTCATGGGGTCACCCTATAGCGCAGTGCTGCCCTATTACTCCATGCTTTGCCATGCTATGTCGCGTACTGTGATTGCTGCCTCTTGATGACGGTCTCGCGGGCAGAAAGCCTTGACTAATCACAGCCTTGCATGCAGGCCTGAGGGAACTCTACCATTCAAAGACCAGGCCTGGCTGCTAGCATAAGTCACCCGATGTATGGCACAGAGAGACTGTTCCACTACCGGGCTGATAAACTCCCTCGCTTCTCTCTCGTCAACGATAAATACTGGCCACCTCTTTAATTTCATTGATTTCTTAAGGAAACAATTTCTGTCTTTCTATCTGTCCTTTCTTTTGCTTATTCTGTTTTCCATTGTTCCTTTCTTTTGTTCATTCTTTCTGTTTCTTTCTTTACTCATTTCTTCAATTTTCTTTCATTCCTGTCTTGTTTTCTTTCTTCCTTTCTTTCATTTCTTGTCTCTCTTTCGTTCTTTCCTTTTTTTTATTTATTTCTTGTTCTATCTTTCCTGTCTATCTGTCTGTAGGCCTATTTATTTATTTACAAATTCTGTTCCTCTATTTATCCATTTCCTTATCTATTTGATAAGTGTGTTATCACAACTCTCAAAGTTTACACCCAGACATTTACCGAACTGCTAACAGAGGGAATGGTGTCATACTGGCAGGTCATGACATGGCAAAAATTCTAGACAGGCTGAAGACACCAGATGTTAGAGAAAAACACCGACCTAACTACAAGTTTGTTGCCTATGCCTCAAAAGACTCGCAGCGACACATCTTTGCGACATGAAGATTTGAAACAAAGGAGAAATACGTCTGAGGAATGTCGCTTTTACGATAGACTAGGCAGACATTTTAACAGGTGTGTTCTTTTGTATGCTTTATGTTCGCCGATGCGCGCAACATTATGTGGCAAGCGTAACATGGTTTTTTTCTTTCGAATTTCGCTATCAGCAAATACAGTCCTAGATGCCAGCCGAGTTTAGAGAGAGAGGGGGGTAACATTGCTACAATAGAAGGGTAACATTGCTACAACAGAAGAGCTTGGTCTTGAAAAGAGGTACGTATTACCCGGGGTGACAGCAATGAATGAGGTTTTAATGTAGACAGGGAACAAAATACATGGTGTGTCTTGTAAATCTGTGATGCAGGACTAATTACAACTGTCTTCTGTGTGGGACCCATGTGTCGACGCTCCCGTGGTATGCAGAACTGATGACACCCCCATCTGAAGACGCCTTTTAAAAAATGACAAGAAAGAAAAAAAAAATGGAGTACAGTAGAACACTGAAGCACTAAGGATTGCCCCATAATTGTACAGATAGGGCTTTCAATCGTCGACTTCGGAATGTAAAAATGGGCCTTTTCTTCTCTTTCTTTCTCCTACTCTTTCTTTCATACGGGCCATCCCATCAGTCAAGCGCGACCTTGCATTGCACTGCGCATTGAAGCAGAAAACGGGGCTCCTACCACTGCGTCATGTCACCCAGGAGCTGCGTCCATTCTACGCGCTGGCAGAGACAGTGGTAACACTGTAAGACTGGGGCTTCCTATTTCGCAACCACCGGTCCGCAGCAAAGCAAAAAGTTACAAGCAGGGTTGTAGTGATTTGGACACCCAGTTACATAAGCCTGCGTCAATTTTACTTACAAGCGAGAGGGTCCCAGCTTGAAAAACCTCGGCGACAAGATATATTTTATTGCCAGCTCTTAAGGGAAGAAGCTCGCATATACTAGATGTTTATGACCCCTTTTATATGACAGACAAAAGGCAGACAAACTAACTTAGCTGTGACCAGACATTGTCTGTCGAGACATAAACCGACTTGGGATGGGGTTTACAAGAAAAAAAAAAAAAATAGTGCATGACAGTCCTTGAGACGAGAGAGAGGGCGAGGAGTGTCACTAGCTAGACAGACTGGAATAAAAGAATGGTGTGTGTCTGTGTGTGTGAGTGAGTGTGTGTGTTTGTTTTATGTTTATGTGCGTTTGAGAAAGAGAGAGAGAGAGAGAGAGAGGTAGATCGGGCGAAAAAACATGCGTGCTGACAAACCATAAAGATGCGATAAATTTAATCGATATTTTGGCTGGCAAAGAAAAAGAAAAACAAAACAAATATACAAAGTTTGCAGCTTGTTTTTGGAGTTTTCATTCAGAACAAAGGAAATCTTCGGTTCCCACCACAGGGACTGACCATAGCAAGTACTGAGAATGTCATTAACCTGTTATCTTTCACTGTATTCACTACACCACCACCCCCCACCCCCAAACACCTCCCCACACCCCCCCCCCCCCCCACACCCCCACACACACCCACACACCACAACACACACCCCCACACACACCCACACACACACACACACACACACACACGTACACAAAATACTCGAGATAAGACAGACTGCACTGAGAAACGACCTAAATAGTTATCTTTACTCGGGATTGAGAGAAAACGGGCGAGAGAGACTGAGAGGCTATAGAGAGAGAGATAGAGAGAGAGAGAGAGGAAAAAAGAGAGGGAGTGGGAAAGAGACAGAGAGGGCAGAGAGGGGACAGTTTGAGAGAGAGAGAAAGTGAAAGGGAGGTGAGACAGAGTGGGAAGAAGGCAGAGAGAGGTGAGAAAGCCAGGGATGTAGGAGAGAGAATGAGAGAGAAAGTGAGGGAGAGAGAGAGAGAGAGAGAGAGAGGGGGGGGAGGGGGAACAGTCAATAAGAGAAAGAAAGGAGAGAAAGAGAGAAAAGAGTGGGGGGGGGGGGCGACAGAAACAAGAGAGAGAACGAGAGAGAGAGAGAGAAAAGAACTGACACCGCTAGTTCCCACTTACTAGTGTCACTGCCAAGAACGACTTGCCCAGATTGACATCAGAAGATGTTTGCGAGCACAGGACGAAGCCCTGGCCGATTCGACAGTCTGAAGTTACTAGTCAAACAAAGGGATCGGTTATCGCCCATAATATCTAGGTCAGATAATCTCAAGCCTTGGCGTTTTCTTTTTTCCGCAGAGGAAAAGCAAACAGTGCCATCATGATTTGTTTTCCAGACGGGGGGTGGAGGGGGGGGGCCTTTTGAAATTAACTCTTTCATTGCCAGACATAGGAATGTTTATGTCACTGCCTCTCCGGAGTTCCCCCTCGGAGGGTCCGGGGTTTATAAGTAGGTTCTCTGCTCCCACCTGCAGGCAGTGCAAGCCCGCCATCGGTGAGGTGTCACCCATGGAATGACATCCTCAACATTCCAGGAGAGACATCTCTTCTCTTTCTCTCTCTCTCTCTCTCTGTCTGTCTCTCTCTCTCTCTCTCTGTCTGTCTGTCTCTCTCTCTCTGCTCCTGTTTTCTGTCCCGATTACTTTCCTCTCTTCTTCTTTACGCGCAAACGTATCTTACCGTGTGTGACACAATATAGCCACAATCGTGCTTACGTGTCGTTAACCCTATCACAACACAACAGGCCTCTCCGAGTACATCTTAATAACCAATATGTTTTTTCCAACTCTTGAGGTCGAAATATTTAATTTATATTCAGCATTTTCATTTACAATTATACATTAATGAAATTTGTACAGCCAGGTCTAAATGTCTCAAAATTCCTTGTGTTTATCTCAGCAGTCAGAGTTAGTCAAGATCTGTATACGCCTTTCAGCCTCCTAGTGGAGGTTATCTCCAAAACTAGCAGTCAGAGGGGAAAATCTCCCAAACCGGCAGGGTATGGTGCTGGCAACACAAAAACCGAGATTGAAGACACGGTAGGTATTTCTTATGTGGTAAATGAAACTGTCAGGAAAAGATACCTTTGCCTATTATGACGAGATAGAAGATGACACCATTATCTTTACAGAAACGAGAAGCTGACACGGTATCTCCACTGACAATCTCCAGTCACTTTACTACTGACATTTTTCAATATTCACCATTGTCTTCGCAAAACCGCAAAAACTGTTCAGGTACGCGGTATATATATGACATTTTAGCTATCAATATGCAAACAATGTGCAGTCTGAGGAAGTCTACTATTTCACTACTATTATCCATGAATTTCTATTGTAAGTGCCCATTACATTTCAGTAATACTGTGGTAATAGAAGTCTTTTTATCTTCTTTGATCTCCGCGGCCTGGCATTTGATTTTCATAGCAAAGATCAACTTCAAAACCATCTTTGAGTGAATGCGTCTGTTGGAAGGTGGGATACTCTCTACGAAAAGCTCTGGGTCAGAGAGAGAGAGAGAGAGAGAGAGAGGGGGGGGGAGGGAAGAGAAAGGAGAAAGAGAGAATGGAAAGGGTGGAATGAGCAAGAATAAAAAGAATGGGGGGGGGGGGGAGGGGGAGCAGGAGGAATAAAGACGACAGGAGCGGGAAGGGAGGAATGAAAATTCTATTGCTATTTCTCAGACGACTATTATTGTGATGGGCTGCTGGAGTGCTGACAGTTTTGTTTATAGTTAGTTTCTTTTTTTTTTTTTTAAATATATTTTATTATTACTATTATTATTATTATTTCTTTTTTGGTGCCACTTTCATATTGATCCCCAACCGGTGACAAGACAAAGCGAAATCTTCTCTAACATCTCCGGCCTATGTGCAAAGTTTAATGGTGCCTTGTTTGTTCTTGTTGTTATTGTTCCAGGGATCACAGCCCCCTCCCCCTCCCCATTTCAAAGTGAACTTGTTCAGATGTAAAACGTCCTTTCATTTTATTTTGTTTTTCTTTCTTTCTACCGTAATTCAGAGCTTAAGACCAAAGTTTCTGATACAAAAATAGGAGCGTTGGCTTCAAGATCTTCAAGATTCTCTGCCCCAAGCCACAGGATCACAGGCTGGCTTGCTAGCTATGTCGTCCCCTCTTTGATTTCAGTCGACGTCTCCCCCGCCCCCCCCCCCCGAGGGTTCTGGTAGAGAAAGGATCAATCTCCGAGAGGAAATTGCCGGCACAACTGGAAGTGACACGTGACACTGTCTGCTTGCCCGGGGGGGGGGGGGGGGGAAGAGGGAGATATACGGCAAAAAGAAAGAGGGGGGATAATATCTGATAGAGAGAAAGACAGAGAAACCCACTGAGATGGAGGGTGAGAGAGAGAGAGAGAGTGTGAGGGAATGAAAGAGAGTGACGGAGGTATATCAAGGAGACGTACTGGAGAGTTGGAGAGATATGAAAGAGATGATGAAGGGATGGAGGGAGGGGGGGAGAAAAAGAGAAAGAGAGAGAGAGAAAGGACAAAGACGCACTGTCGGAAGTCCAGGAACGAATGTGGCTCATTTCTCCCCCCCCCCCCCAAACCTCCCTCTCCCTACCCCAACTGAGTTTCACAATGACCAATCTCAAAACAGGCAGTATCTCTCTCTCTCTCTCTCTCTCTCTCTCTCTCTCCTCTCTCTCATCCCCAAAAATATACCACTGACAAATCAACTAGTCACAGGAGGCCCACTCCGCAACTTCCGGTACACGACATTCTTTTCTCCCTTGCCACCTCCGCCCCCTCTACGCTTCCGTTTTCAATCTTCTCCAACCTCTCTCTCTCTCTCTTCTCTCTCTCTCTCTCTCTCTCTCTCTTTCTCATCCCCACTAGCACAAAGTGACAAATCAGCTGGTCACAGGACGCCCACTCCGCAACTTCCGGCACACCACGTTCTTTCCTCCCTTGCCGCCTCTTCGACTCTCTCTCTCTCTTTCTCTCTCCCTGGCTCACACATGCGAGTGTGTTTGAGATGCAAACATCGATGACAACGATTCATCATCTGACCGTCGCCTCCGGCCGCCAGGGGGCGCTGCTGTTTGCACGGGGCTAATCCCTTGTGCGCATGCGTATTTGCCTACTTTGCTCAGAACCGGGCGTCCACAACAAGAGATTTTACCTCCACAAGACGGTCGCGTGAGTGTGTGTATGACGGACATTACAATCCAAGGGAGTGTCGGCCATTTTGATGGTCAACTCATACATCACTCAATGGCCAGAGCTGTTAAATCATTTAGTGACACTAACGAGGCTTACCTAGTGCAAAACTGACAGAATGCAAGAACTGTGCTTATTTTGTTTGTTTGTGTTGGGGTTTAACGACACATCAGCACGATCACGGCTATATTGTGTCAAACAAGAAGTGAGAAAAGAGAGCGGGACAGAAGACAGGAGCAAGAAGAGAGAGAGAGAGAGAGAGAGAGAGAGAAGAGATGTCTCCCCTAGAATGACGAGGATGGCACTCCATGGGAGACACCCCACCGACGGCGGCCTTTCACCACCTGCAGGCGGGAGCAGAGCACCCACTTATATACCGAAGGGAGGGGAGGGTGGGGGCGACAGAATAAAAGCATCATATTGCTGTAGATGACAGAAGAATGTCATCATTTTGCTGTTGACAGCTTTAAGTCAGAAAACACTGGAAATACTTCACTGTTTCCCCTTGTTTGACATCTCAAACAGAACTTGTCGGGGGGGGGGGGGGAGAGAGAGAAATGGAGGTGTACCAACGTTTTGCACCATCAGAAAGTTCGCACCAATATTTTGTACCATCAGAAAGCTCGCACCAGCGAGCACTTAAGGTGCACACCCTAGATATCTATTAGTGAACGGCTGGCTGGTTTAGCGCGCCTCTTGTTCTCGGGTCCCATTAAAGCCACTCAGCCCAAGGAGGAGACCTATGACGACAGGCCAAATGTGCCGTGTAGAAGTCTGAGGGTAACAGGCCGTTAATTTGAATTTCATTAACATTAGTGTATTTAAATAGGGAAGCCTGGAGAGATGCTTTCGTCTTAACAAGTGTTCACACTAACGTCACATTGCACGGTAATATATATTTGTTATACATATAAATAAATAAACAAACAAACAAACAAATAAATAAATAAAAAACCTAGACTTATTTACAAAAAGGTAGCCTTCCTATTATTGATAATATAAACGTTAATTCTACACTAATTCTACACTTCAAAATTTCTTCGGCCTTGTTCATTTGTTTTGTCTTTGTTGTTTATATAATTTGAGTTTATATATTCTGTAATACAATAAGCTCATCACTGCAGGATAAGGATACTCGTCTCTTAGTTCAAGTGTTTCCTTTCTTGTTAAATTCACTATGAAAACCTATGCTGGTTACACGAAATGGTTGCCTCTATGTATCGTGGTCTCGGAAAGTGGGGAAAACTATCGCATGGCCATTCTGGCGTATGGCAGGGATCAGCTAGACAGAGAGAAAGACCAACAAGGATGTTTGTACTATGGTAAAAGTCAATCCAACACTACTGACAACAATTTAGAAAAGGAAGCTATCATACTTAGGTCACATCAAGCGACCCAACATCATCTAAGAGGATATACTGGATGGGAAGATCGAGGGAAAACGCGCGAGAGGAAGACAGCGGAGAATGTGGACGGATGACATCAAAAACTGGACGCATCTACCTGTTGGAGGAATGCACTAGAAGAGTTGAAGATAGAGAGAGATGGCGAGTCATTTCATGTCGACCTCGGAAGCGATGATACAGAGACATCTCATGGCTAACTGGATAGTCCGCGTTCTGGCTGGATTTTTCCTTGGATAAACAAACACGTGAAACTAGCAGCACAAGGAGTCAACAACCCTGAAAATGCATCATGTACGTGTAAAGACTTAGTCCACGGGAGCTGTTTTCCTTTGAACGGGGAGCGCGACTTATCCACAGGAAATCACACCTCTTGCATGTGTGGTTAATTTATCAATGGAGTCATTAGCTGGCGGGTTTCTCAAGAGGCGCTCATTCATAAAGATCTTATCGCTAATGACTTTTTTCCTCAATAAGCATGAGCCAGGCTCTGTGGGAGCGAGTGGGAGTCGATACCGAGTGCCGAGTCAGCATCATTGACTTACACGCCTGTGATGATAAGATCGACTGAAGTGGGACCACGGTCTGTATGCAACTTGGTACGTTTCGGGCGACATTGGCCAGGAATATCATAGAGGTTTGGCGTCTGCTCATGAAAAAAACAGGCCGGGCTCGAATCACAGGTCCTGAGTCGGGGGATGGAAGGACACGAAGATCGAAACCCCACATTTTTTCGGTGACTCAATGGTCCCCTGGGTTCCATACTTTGGGTAGGGAAGCCCGACCTCCAGTCTTCTCATATAAGGGCGAATATATTTGTTAAAGAACCCTTGGCAGTTCAAAATCGATGAAAGAGGAGGCTGAGTACCGCTGTCCGGGCAAAGTTAAAAAAAAAAAAAAAAGGCAACCTCGTAAAAAAGCCGAGATAATCCTACCTTTTTAGGATTGAAAGGCTTAAGAAAATAATAAAAATAATAATAAAACTAAGTAGCGAGTCATCTGATGTAGATATACGTGATGCGCATTACCAGGGTTAAACATGACCAGCTGTGGGAAACATTGGGTAATTGATGACTTCTCCGAGGAGTAACCGCACCTGTTACTGTGTGCATTTCTAATCCGTTCGGCTTGAACAAATACCTACAATACAATATCCTATGACTTCAGTATGGGTAGGACACCGTGAATGAATACCTCGGAGCGATTCTATTCTTAGTACACTACAGCAAATAGGTAAAGTATATTGTCAAATTGCAAATTCCACAGGTGTAGAACAACTGACTTTAAATAAGCCTGGTCTATTCCTGGTCTAGAAGGCAAACAATCTTTTCTGCACGGGTGACTTCCAAGTTCAGAAAACCCAGAATAGGTGGACAAACTCAAGAAATGCTGGCAAGTTCTGCGACGTATTGCTCTCTGTTTGAAACATGAAAAACGCAATGAAGTTCAGAATTCGGCTTCCTATTATGCAGAGTCTCTTAACCCTTTACTGCCAAGACTATCTGAATACTCGTTCTGCTCTTCCTCCAGTGTTAAAATTGATGGCTTTTCTTGGACTTCCAAAGCGTTCACCTTTAAGGTTACTGAACATTTGTGCTTCCACTGTGCCGAAACTGAGTTAGTGAGGTTTAGAGTTGAAATGATATATCTAAATCTTCTACAGGCTATCTCTCTCGCAGGCAAGGGGTTAAGATGGCTAAGGCAAAGGTCTCAACCGCACACGTGTTCATAAGTTGGCAAGAGGGTTGAATAAAGAAGTTCTAGCGAGCTTATTGAGGAGGGCGCTGTGTGCACTCTGAGGAAAGCATTCAGCCATTGTTAGAGGGCCAGCTCTGAATGAGGACCTATCTGATAAATACTGAATACGAACGCTCTATAGCACGGGCAGAAGGGATAGGAAATCTTGAAAGCTAGAGAGAAACGGGGAGAAAAGGGAGAAACAATTTTTAAAAGCTGATTTCCCCCAAATTTAATTAAAACATTTCTGCCCGAGTAAGACGTTGTGTCAAAGGAAATGAAAAGAAATCTAAATCGATTTGTTGAAGAATTTCGTGGCGCGCGCAGAGAACTGAATAGGCCGGCAACACCACAAGGTTTGGCTCTGCCCATTAAAGCGTTGAAAATCTGATTCTGATGATTATAAAACTGAGTCTGTTAAAACTGACACCAACATGAATGTTTATATGTCAGCCCCCGGTTTACTTCTTTGCTTTGTTGGGCGACATGAGGAAAGGGAAATGGAAAGTGGTAATTGGAAATACGCACTCAGAGATCACAGGCTCAGTTTGTAATACATGAACTGTTTTTGGTTACGTTAACTTTCATCCCCTGTGATTTAGGAATGGACGAAGCTCAGATGGTTTTGCTTCCATTTATAAGACAATGAAGATTGTAAGACGGTAAAGGAATGATTCGTATAATGTGGTTTGTTTGATTGTGTTGGGGTCTAACGGCACATCAGCACGATAAGGGCCATATTGTGCCAACACGGTGGGTACATTTACACGGTAAAATTCTGATCAAGATATAACAAGATGTAGTCCTAAACGGATAACGTGTCTTGTAGTTATAAAAGGATATCAACATGTGTATATCAATTAAGGTAATCAAACAAACGAATGCCTAGTGTTATGTATTTTAACTCCTTAACTGAGACTTGAAGTACGTTTTCTCAACTAAAGTCTAATTTCCATTGTCTCAATCCGATCTCTGATGCTATGTAGCAGAAGTCGAGGAGAAGAGTTATCCAAGAGCAGACTTCCACGTTCCAGTTCTTTCTTGAGCCCTCGAGCAGAGCTCAACGGACGTGTGGCATGGCTGGAGATCAGATAGACAAACACGAGTTACCCTGATCATGCAGATGTAAATTACCAGATCTTACAGATGCATATTCATAGATCCTACAGCAGCTGCTGATGTCAATTACTAGATCGTGGATGAAGATGGACGTCCGGCAGATGTAAAGTAATAGATCACGCGGGTGTAAATTAATAGACCCTGCAAATGTAAATTCATGTGCTAGAAATGAAAAGAGAAAAAGAAACGAAACAAAACAAAAATCGATGATACGTACAGGTAATGGATTTTTCGATTATATTAGAAACCTCATACCTGTACACCATAACACGCCATATACAATGTATCACGGTAAGATGTCGGGTAGTTTCTGCTTGTACGGTGAGAATTTCTGTACGCCATATTGCACAACCATCTTATACAGCATCACTGACCATGACAGGCAAAAACAAAACACGGCATATTTTCTACATATTTTCACCTTCTCAGACAGCGCGGTCATTGGAAATGCACAGGGAGGTGTGGAAAGCATTTGAAGAGTCCAGTAGAAAAACCAGATAAGTCACACTTTCTATAATGGGAGAAAAACAGAAATTAAAGTTTAGAAGTCTACAGTTTTGCGCTGTATACCCGTTTAAAAACTTTCTTTTTAGAGTAACTTAACCTGGTTTTTCCAAATTATTGTTCTGGTTAACAAATGTTAGCGGTGTACTTTATAACGTCCAGGCAATAACTCATTTTTCACAAAAATGTGACTTATCTGTTTTTTTCTACTAAAGTCTTCATTTCTTTAAAAGGTGTGTGTGCGATTGGGGGGGGGGGGCACACAGAGAGAGATAAAAGACACGCTCCTGATACCTGAAACTTTGTGCAATATGTCGCAGGTCTCCGAAAGCTGCAGCTGTTTGTTGCGTGTTTGTATGGGGGAGGCACAAGGAAAGACGCCACATTGGATATGCACGGTGCGTGCAACAGCTTCACTCAACCTGGGCTTCAGTTTCAACCATTCGTATCTAAATGCTTTTTGTTGTTGTTTTTATAAATGCGCCCCTCTTGAAAAGCGGAACATAACGTTGCATAATTTGCTCGGAGACGCGTTCTGCCTGCCTGCATGCATGCACCATAATGCACCGCTTCTGAATACACGGCTTTGTTCACAGTGCGCATATCTTAATGGTGCGCACCTTTTCGTGAAGCTTTCCCCAAAACAAACTCACCCTGTCTTCAACACGACAAAATCCAGAGAAAAGGAGCCCAGGGGGAGGAGTGGGGATGTGTGCGTGTTTGAGGGGGGGGGGGGGAAGAAAGGGGTTCCACAAGGCGAAATTTCTTTATTTATTTATTTATTTATTTCTTTATCTTGAAGACAAACAAACTCTAAATCAACCGAACAGATAACCGGAGAAATAGCTAATTCGCTACAAGGATAATGGCACAATTCAGCAGTTCTCAAGGGCAGGCAATGACTGAGATCCCATACTACTTAAAAAGTAAATCTGAGTTCGTTTATAGCATGAAGGAGACAGATTTGGAGGAAATGAATTGTGTGTGGAAGCGGGAAGATGTGAGATAGCTTGTGTTGTTCTTCATTAATAGAATGTCTGGCAGCTCAACATACTTCAAAAGCCAGATCCCCCCCCCCCTTTTTTTTTCAAATCGCTGAGTCCACTATCCCCTTCACGATTTCTTTCACCTTGCTGCAGAAATTTCCTTTCGTAAAGATTTAAAAAAAAAAAAAAAGGCTTCACACGGCCTTCTTGCTGTCCTAACATCGCAGGTTGAAGGCATGTTGTAGTTGCTAATAACATGTCCTTTACGATAACTTTCATTTCGGTGCAAGAAATTAGTTTGTGTTACTGCACATAAAAGCGCTAAAGTCTTATTTAAATGTTCTGGTTAGTTAGATGAAAACACCTTAAATAAAGTCCACATTTCATTGAGAATTTGAAGTTTGAAATGTGGCGCTTGGAAAGTGGAAAATATAATACAAATACATAATATTGCTACGTCTGGAGACTACCAATGTCGCCTTTGAATCGTCAGACAGCGAGAAACAGTGTGATCACGAAGAAAATAGGAGAGGGGTGGAGAGGGGGGCGTTATAAGGTAAAAAGAAAGAAAGAAAGAAAGCCTTGTTCATTATGTCCAAGCCGAGCCTGACAACACAAAGGGTAGAAAAGCTGGGTATACAGCAGACATACTGAGTCCACTAAACCGCTGGGTAAATGGCGACTGAAAGCGAGCTACACCGGCTTGTAGATGGTACAATCGCTACCCGAGACTTATCGGGTATCCAAGGGTGTTCCCTTACCTGCCCCTCGGATTACCTCCCCTTTCCCAGGGCCGGAGACGCTGGACCATTATTTGTGCCCGACCCCCAGGGGGCTATGCTCTCCGCTGGGGACCCTTGTCGCCTGCTTATAAATCAAAGAAACGCTACAAAAGAGGTGGGACCTTAGACTTGGGATGAACGACAGAAGTGACAAATGGGCGAACAAAAAAAAAAGGAAGAAAGGAAGGACATGATGAAGAAAACCCTGTGAAAAGAGCGGGCTCTTCCTGCAGAAACGTGACCTGATTCTAGCGAAGTGGGCCGCGCTGGAGCTCCGATCTCAGTACATACAGTCAACAGGATCTTCATCCGTCATAAGCTCCCCATGGGTGCCGCGTGTCACGCCTACCTTTCAGCGAAGACATACACAAATTCTTTGACTACAGGTTTACGCATCGTCATCCGCGAGTTGTCTGCGGGACTCTTACCCACAGAAAGCCGCCATTGTCACTAAAACAGCGTGACAATAACATCCAACTCTAGTTCCCATTTTGTTTTTAAATGTTACTCTAATCTTAAACTGTCATTCTCTTTACGGTTTTGTAAGAGAATGAGAGAGGGAGAGAGCGAGAGCGTACACGAAAGAGAAAAGAACAGCGAAGAAAACCACAAAGAAAAAAACACTAACGATCCCAGAATGATCAACGGCCCCCGATACGCTCGCTTGACTAGGCTGATAGACGCTGACCCAGATAACTTTAAACAAACAGTCTCAGTGAAATGTTCATTCCCATCTTTTCTAGCCTGCCCGGTCTACCTCGCTAGGCTACACGATAAGCTCAGTACTAAAACTCGCCCTCGTTCACGTCCTCGCGCTATTTGACGACACCTTTAACCTCTAGCTCTGTGACTCGCGTTATCTTCTGGCCACCGCGGATAGAAAACTCCAATATGTAAGAAATAGACAGCCTGGCTGAACCTCTCAGCTGTCACATGTGTCACCCCAAGAGATAAAGTGTCCTCTGGTCTCACCACAGTACAGGAACAGCGCTGTCCTAGCCTGTCTTTTCCCTTTCCAACAACAGCTGGTCGCCCATCCATAGCTTAACTATCGAGATAGATAGATAGATAGATAGATAGATAGATGGATAGATGGATAGATGGATAGATGGATAGATAGATAGATAGATAGATAGATAGATAGATAGATAGATAGATAGATAGATAGATAG
>JBCAUA010275864.1:0-35394 GCA_038406235.1 Peronia verruculata | reverse complement strand
ATAAATCTACCATATAATGTAATTATTTCACCAATCACTTGCCCAAACAGGTAGATTTTGAAAATCATTTTGTCCTGTCTCCTATGTGCAAAAACATTTGCTAAACATAAAATATCAGTCTTCTCAAAATGCGAAAAATGGAGATAGCATAACACAGAACTGAGCTCAGGAAGCGTCCTCACAATATGTGTGGAAATGGATACAATCTCTGTGTTGCTTCAGATATCAGTATCACACTATAAACAAAATAGAGTTTTTATTGTCCTTGATCCTGAAGCTTTATTTGAATTAGAGTTCTAAATTTTCTATAGTTTGGAACTAAATTTTGGTTCTTGTTGTGAGTAATGATATAAAGTATATTCATGGTATAGTGCAAGATTAGTCAATTTCATTTCTGTCAATAATACAGAAAAGATTTCATATAGACAAGACATGCAAAATTTATGTATGTTGGTCAGAAATAGATGATTCTTTTCATAATATTTCTCAGGGCTCCAAGTTTAATACAACTTATACCTGGAACTTTGGCGTCAAGACTGACCCAGAGACCGTCACAGGATTTACCAAAGCGAAAGTCAGAAGTCACAGATATCATGCAGCTGGTCATTATAATGTCACTGTCACTGCCAAAAATAGCAAAGGGGAAGCCACAGCATTTGTGAAAATCCATGTTCAAGGTGAAACTGCCTGTTGAAAGTGTTGATAAGTACCTAGGTTGTTGATATCTTCATTTTGCCCTATAGTTTATTCGTGCAGTAATCAGAAATTTAATCCTTGCTTTTATAGAAGTTTCAGGGTAAAACGCAACAAACACCATTTTTGAAAATGAGTTATACCCCTGAACACTGGGAATGGTGATAGTGCTATATGGGAAGGACTTTCCTTTTCACAAAACACGACTTATCCTTCCCGAATGTCTTCAGAAAATTCTAGTTCTTAATGATAAATTACTAACTACTGGAAAACAGATTGTCATTTTTTTTCTAAACGTCGATTTTGGATATGTCTCTTTTTGCTGTTGGAGAGGACTGATCACTTGGCTCAATTGAATTTTTATAATTTTTGAGTATCTTTTCTTTTTTAAATCATTGATGCATGGTATACAAATAATTAAGCTAAATTAAGTACAATCATTATTGATCAAGGTCACATGCACAATAAAAATTGTGAACTTGGGAGTGCTGCAGATTGAGCTTACTCAGAGCCTCTTTAGCATGTAAAAGGTTAACTTACTTTGTTTGCCTCATCTTTTTCTCGTCATCTCCTCCCAAACTGGAGTGCAGGTAAGCCGATAAAAGTTATTTGTAAAAATCAGTCTACGAAAAGGTAGGCCAAAATGGGTTACAACAGAGTGATCAATTGAAATTATGCTCAGTGCTCTTTGTTTCTTCAAACATATTAAAATAGTGTTTGAAATGAAAGTGCCTCTGTTACAGATCCACTAAATGGCATTCACATTACGGCACCCTGGGCAGGAAAGACTGGAGTGGAAGTGAATTTCTATATCAGTGACCTGAAGATAAGCAGCGGGACTCCTGGACAAGCAGACCGGGAACATTTTGTCTGGACCTTTGGTGATGAGGTATAGTCCAGTCCACTACTCTTAGACAATATGAGATGCGACACGGTGAAATCAGGCGCTTGTAAAACTGAACTGACTGGAGGAATCACGTATTTCTCAACAGTGAATGAATTTTATTTTTTCCGTATTTTTTTTTTCTTCACCAAAACCTTCTATATCAATCCAAAAATGCAGTTCAGCATTTACTTTGCTGAAATAGACCCATTAAAAGCCCAAAAATTGTAATTTAGTGGCATGGCCTAACAAGGATTAACAAGGATTTACAACAGTGATCGGCCATTTTCTCAGTAAATTCGGCTGCATGAACAGGCCACCCCCACTGCCTTTAATTGCCAATTTCTCAAATTCTACCTAAGGTAGAATGATAATTTTTTCATACACTGACAGGGAATGAATAATCTTTATGGTGATACCTTTTGCTCTATATGCCCAAAATTTGACGGGATCCTGATTTCATCATGTTGCATCCCACATGGAAGTATATATATCCAGTTCAGCGAAATGTCATCACAAATGCCTGCTTTGCTAATGAAAACAAGTGTAATGTGCCTCTGATTTTGATTTGAGTTTTAAAATCAAAGGCAGTTTGTACTTTTCTTGTTATAATCCATGGCAAACATGGGAGAGTCTGTAGTTTTTTAACTATTGCTATCCTTATCTCTGTCATGATTTGTTTTACTTTTTTTTTTTTTTTTTGTACTGGCAGGCAAGTACTGATCTGCCTACGTTGACATGGTGGAGAAATGTTTCACACACATTCAAACAGGCTGGAAAGTACAGAATAACAACAGAAGCTATCAACTCAGTCTCTTCAGTGTATGTAGAATTCAACATTGAAATATTCGGTAAGTATACCTTATTTTTTTTCTAATGGGGGATTGTTTCACAGATTATCTGCCCCTCCCAAAAGTCTATGAATAGTGTAGGTGACACTTGAGCAACATCCACATTTCAGGATGAAGTCAGAACTCATGTAAAGTTGAAGTTTTACTAAGCTTTGGAAAGGTAAAACTATTGTACATGCCTTTAAGACTATCAATTTTATGCAGGTTTTCTTTGTTAGATTGCATCTATTGAGCCATTTGAAATGGGCCATCACATTCAGTGGATTATTAAGTATATGGCAGTGTCGGTGGTCTGGCAGTTAGGCATTCGGACTCGGGATCTGAAGTTCTGGGTTCGAATCCTGACTGGTCCCGACATTTTGACTTGGGAAAGGCAATTCACACACATTTTTCTGACTCCGCCCAGGTTTGAAGTGGTACCCGACTATAGACGGTGAACGATATTGTTAGATAAGCATTTGAGCTCCTAACAGCCAACCGTCTTAAATGCTTCCTAGGAAGCTGAGAATGTTTATGGATGTCTTCTACAGGTCTAGGTCTGTCAGAGTGATAATAGATTGTAAAGCGCTTATAGCCTGTAATTACTCTCTGTTATTATTATAATGGACAATTTGATATCCTTTGATGGCAGTAGATAAAGAAATTTCATGACTTCAAGAAAAAGACTGGGATGTAGAAATTTCAACAACTTTTAACCAAATAGAAGTCTGCACTCAAACAATGGATTGCATCAAGTTGGTATGGGATTCTGTTCATAGTAGGAAAAGCTAGCTGTGAAATACCATTAAAGTTTTGCTCTGTGTAGTGAAGAAATTGTGCTTATATTTTGTTTTTTACTCATCCTGATAGATGCGGCAGAGATCCTTGAGTTGACTTTCAGCAGAAATGTTTCCAACAGGTACGAGTATTTCAAAAACCCATACATCGGTGAGCTGTTCACTTGGCAGATTAGATACGAACTGGCGGAGGTAAGTATACAAGTATTTAATGGGAGATCATTTTGCAGATTATCTGCCCCTTCCAAAAGAGGGACTGTGTAATGGGAGTTCATATTGATCAGTCCTATTACTTCCCTTTGCCAGACAAAAGACGTTTTTGCAAGCACTTTACATAAAGAGTAAAAAATCCCTTTACTTTGAAAGACTGGTCACCAAAAATTTTTAGAAAGTTATAACAATAAGAAGAAAACATTCTCTTTACACAGTAATTTTTCTGGAATTTTTCCATGGCATTTGTTTCACGCAGAGGGCACAAAAGTGATTTTTTTTTTTCCTCTTTACACTGCTTGTTCAGTCCCTCTTGTGTCTGGTAAAGGGAAGTAATATGACTGAGCACAACGATCTCCCATTGAACAAATCTCTTAAAGTAAGATTATATTAACCTTTTCCATCGAATTCAACATGTTCAAATTAGAGGAAAACAATGGAAAATAATTGACTTTTTCATAGGGTTGCCTGGCAGCGCTGCCATCTTGGATTTTGGCGTCCCTTAATTGACAGATTTTAAAATCTATTTTCTCCACCAAATTTCAACTAAACTTGATAGAACTTAGTGAATATATTGTTTGACATAATATCTAAGAAGTGACATAGTTTTAGTCGTTTCTATATAATACAAAATTTTCTATGAATTTTTGAAAATGCCATATAGTGAAAATTCAAAGTTCACCATTTTTTCAAACAAAAAACCCAGTTTTCTCTAAAACTAGCGTACGGAATTCAATGAGCATATGTGATTTTTTTTTGGTTTTGTGGTGACAATGATGCATTCCAAATTTGGTTTGAATTGGTTTTGAAACAAAAAAGCAGATAGAAAAAAATGTCAAAAAATCGGGTTTTGAGAAAAATGCGTTTAAAGTTTTTTGTTGTTTTTTTTAGGAAAAAATTGACATGAGCCTCTGAACAGCCCTTGTTTTTTACATTCTAGCCCTCTTTTCATGACTTCTGTGTCTCTTGTTGCCGTTTTTTGGCTCTCTGGGTGTATCTTTTATCGAATTTTGTTCCCTACCCCCCTTCTTTAAAGAACCACTTTCGGGTTCTTGAGGGCCTCTGTGTGTCCCTCAGATCATTTTTGAGTGCAAACCAAGAGTGTTTTGACCGTTACTATGACAGCAGTTTTTCTCGCATCATAGTGGTCACAAAATCGCATTTTTGGGGCAAAATCCATATTTCAGGAACCCCCCCCCAAACTAGGAACATTGTAAGCTTCAAATTTGTGTTCAGCATACCCAAATTTGAGGAAAAGTGTGGAAAAAAAAATTGATTTGTATCTGGTTGCCATGACAGTGCCACCATATTTGATTTTATGTTTTGAAAATGAGCTTTTTTCAAAAGCCTAAGCAACCTAGAGTATTTGTTACAGTTGCTTGGAATTTAACGCAATAGTAATCTGGCTCTACATAAAAAATAATATGCATTGGTTTTTGGTTATTTGCCATACAATGTTAGCAATAAGTTTTTTAAATGTATGGGGTAATGGATCTTCTTCATATTTTTCAAATTTCTGCCAAATATCCAATTTTCCTAGTAAAATATGAATAGAATTTTCAAAAATTGATTCGTATTATTGTAACATATGCTATGGAGAATACATATTCAAAATTTGAAGTCAGTTGGTTCAGAAATAAAATAAGTCTTTGGGGAGAAAAGTGAAGAGAGGGTACGTTTTGAGAAAATAGCAGTTGAATTTTCATAATCCTTTTATACTGTCCCCTAGTGGTGCCGTGTTTGGGCTATTTATGAGCATGAAGCATATCTTTCTAACCCCAACCGTGTTTTTTTTTTTTTTTTTTATACCAGGGGACTTCAAAGTATCTAGAACTAGCAAAAACCCACGTTGGATGTTTTGATCCTGAAACCTCATTTTCAGGAACACACCCCCCCCAGCATATTTCTGGTTATTAGATTATCAGAACAGCTCTGCATTTAAACCAAAATGTGACGGATGTCTGATTGCATTCTTCAGCATGAGAACTGTCATTGAGAGAATCATAATGGCATCTCTCTCTCTCTCTCTCTCTCTCTGTCTGCTGTAGATGGTTGTCTCTCAGTATCTCAAAAATGCTTTTGAAGATCAAATAAATGCTTTAATTTGTAAAATTTTATCTCTGTTTTCCTTTGTTTAAACAGAGATTTTCTATATTTTGATTATTTATTTAAACTGTACTTTCGCAGATGATCGGCGTCAGACTGGAACGTCTAGAGGCAGTGCGAGGGACAGATTTTCCTGTGAAATGTCTTCTGTATATATTCCCACCAAACAAGGCAGACGAGCCAGATGTGAACTTTGTAAGTTCATTTTACCCTACATGTGAAACCTAACAAAATGCCCTTGATGCATCGCAAAATACATAGGCCTACCCTTGATACATTACAAAAATATGTGGGTCTACCTGAGATATCTTACAAAGTACATAGACCTACTGGTACATTACAATATAGATGGGTGTACTGGTGAGACATTACAAAATATGTGGACACACTCCTGATATATTACAAAATACATAGGTCTACCTCTGATACATTACAAAATAAATGGGCTTCCCCTTGATACATTACAAGATATGTCCACGATATGGACATGTGACAAGATCAGATGGGCTCTCCAAGACCCTTCTAGAAGGAACAGTACAGGGGAAGAGAAGGTAAGGCAGATCGAGGGTGAAATGGGTAGCTGACATCGCTGAATAGACCAAGATGAGCTTCCCCACAACCCAGGCACTCATCCACAACCACCACAAATGATACCAGCTGGTGCAGCGTTTGTCGCTGCAGCACCCTTGCAACCCCAGCGCGTTATGATATCAATGAACAGTGAACAGAACCCCTGATACATTACAAAAGACATTCGCTACCCCTGATACATTACAAAATATGTAGACCTACTTATGCATTACAAAATACGTGAGCCTACTTGTGGTAGATTATAAGAAATACATGCATGGAAGATTTGTCAACCATAGATGACATCCTGGCCAGCTGAATGCTTGAGAAATGTAGGCCTAGCTATTTGCAGCATTACTTGTGATGTAAGATAAATATTGAAAACTGCTCATGATTGCAAAATTTGGAACTATCATAGTTTCTTATGATTTTTTTTTTTTTCGTTTTGTCCTTTCTTCCTTTGCAGAAGACAGCAGATTTCATATTCATGATCTGTGGCACCTCATGTCATTTTCCATCATTTCAACCCTCAGTTTTTTTTTGTGTCAGCTTCAGTTTGAGCACTCTGTACAATGCTTGAACACCTACAAAAGAAATATCTATTTTATTTACTGCAGCCCTGGTTTAGAATTTGTCAAGTTGATTTTAGTTCACGTTATGCGCTGCTTGCCTTCAAGATAATCACACTTTGTGAGGAGATACAACTGGTTGCTTTGACAGGCCATGTCATGGTATTAAGATATTATAATTATCTAGATCAGAGGTGTCCAAAGTTTTTTTTTTAGTGAGAGCCAAATGCAAACAAATAAATAAACGGCCAGGCTACACTCTAAAGAGAATGTTTCAAACCTATAAAAGGAAGTAACTCATTATTTTAGCAGTGAAATTTGTCCTAACAGAGTTTGTTAGCCTCTTTTTACAACTTCCACCATACCAGTTCGGATAAACCGAAATATGTTTAAACCGAAATTATATGCCTGGTCTCTAAAATTTTGGTTTGAGTGTTCATTGTGTTTTCAGAATTTGCTGTGGGCCAATAAAAACTGGACGGCGGGCCTCAGTTGGCCAGTGGACCATAGTTGGGATACACCTGATCTAGATCTTTCGCTAGATCAAGTTCATGCATAAATGACAGTGGATGTCATACATAATTATAGTTTGTGTAATTTCTGTTCGGCTTAAGGTATTGATATAGCAATCACTTCAGTCTTTTCAAAATGAGGTGGGTATGTATTGCTCTGAGCAAGACAACAAGAGCATAGACATATAAAAAAGTTTCACTGCATAATAAGTGTGAAACAATTTTGTATGTCTCACACGTTTAAGGGCATAACGTTAGGAGTGTCTGATTTGTGAGGGATTGCAGGAAGCGGAGCACCCCCCAGCATGTCATGTAACCATGTAGATACAATAGATTTATTTTTTTTTTTCTGTGCAGCTACAGATATGCCCATATCCAACTAAATACTTGCTGCTGACTTTTTCATCTTTCTGAGTGTGATATCTACTTCCGACGTTTCTAAATTGATTGGGGATTTTTGCCATAAATAGGACATAAACATCACAAGTTTGGGAGGGTTTTATTTTGCACATGATATCAAATATTTTGCATCATTGTCATTTTTTTTTTTGTGATCAATTTTGCTAATGTGTGGCTTAAGCAATGAACTTCCTTGCTCAAGAATCATTTTCTTCTTTAACGTAACGCAGATCGCTTTTTCGTTAACTTTCATATGGACCAATGTTCTATTTTTCACAGATTAAAAACTTTGTGCTGCAGCATGTCAAGCAAAAGGACCTAAGCATCAAAGCTGAGACACCAGATTTTTATTCAGATGCGCTGTTTCCTGTTGTGTCGGCCAAGGAACTTTCAGATTCAGGTGAGATGACAATGAATTTGCTATGCATCTCCCTGTACCCATATGATGGTAGTACAAGCTATACAGTGGACCTCGGATTGAACGAGATCGTTGGGACTGACTAGTTATCCTCGTTGGATGCGAGGTCTCGTTGTATCCGAGCTCGTTGAATTCGAGGTTTACTGTATTTGTCAAACTTTTTTTTTTTGACATTTTACCGCTCTGATGGCTGACTGTGAAACCCATATAGATATATGTCTTGCACCCAGGCCAAGTGAGTCGGAAGTCACACCGGATGAATTCAAGTCACAGCTGTTTTTGACTTTTTTTTTTACTATTTTCCCACTATGATACCAAATATTTCTTTTTTTCGTATTAAAAATATTGTGAAAAAAAAAAAATTTTTGTATCTTAGTTGGAAAGTAGTTAAAAATGACCAAAAAGAGCTTTATATTTTTATTGCCCGGCGCAACTTTCGACTCATTTGCCCTGATCGCAACACATATTACCAATCTACCTGTCACCCAGCCCGCCTCAGTTTTGTGCTTCAGTATTTGTGGCTCCTACCTGAACTGTTTTTGTTGGTAAATCATGTTTTTGTTATATCCTAAGCATTTCTCATTGCATTTCCTTCCCTTTGATATGCAGTATGCAAGACTTAGGTTTGCATTTCATTACCAAAATGAGATGCCACATGATGAAATCAGGCTTTTGTCAGATTTTGAGCCAATGGAGTATCAGTGTGAAGATTATTCATTTCCCTTTGTGTGTGTGAAAAATCTTTTGTTCTATCTTAAGTAGAAGTCGAGATATTAGCAATTAAAGATGACATGAGTGAGCTGCTGGCCTTGCACTGCGGGAAGACAGTGCAAATGGTAAGCCCGATTGCACAATCTCTTACCGGTGCCATCCATTGTTTTCAAGCCCAGGTGATCGCCCCCCCTGTCCAGCTTGCTCTCGCTCCACAGACCGATGGAGAATCATGCTACACATCATCAGATGCAACTGGTCATCACATGCTACATGGCATCATTCATTTCCCTTTCTTTGTGTGAAAAAATTGTTGTTCTAGCTTAAGTAGAAATCAAGATAATAGCAATTAAAGATGATATGAGTGAGCTGTTGCGGCAGCTGAATTTATTAGTGAGAAAGTAGCTGAACACTGTTGTTAATCTTTGTTAATCCATGTTAGGCCATGCCACTAAATTACAATTTTTTGGGCTTTTCCTCAATGTATTTCAGCATATTTAACTCTGAGGTACTTTTGCAGGTCGAAATAGAAAGTTTCTGTGAAGAGAACAAAAATTGTGTGAAAAATTTATTCACTGTTGAAAAACACGTGATTTCTTCGACATCCCAGTTTGACAAGTGCTTGACTTGATCGTATTGCGTCTCAAATAATTTGCATCTATTGTCCCTGACCACTAAAGTATGCTCAAAAATTAATTACGTCTCATTCCCAGAATGTTAAATGTTCTTGTCTGAAAAGAGTTACAAGTGTGAGATGTCATGTGAAAGAATGTATTCCACCTCATTTCTTGGCATCTTGGGACTTGCTGCACTATGAACAGTTAATATATCATCGGTGTCGCAAGTGACCCATTGAGGTCAGGGCACTATCTTCTTTTTGTGGTCCCAACCTCCAGCCACTCACAAACCGGAAGTACAAATGGCACATATCGATACTGTGATGAATATGCTTAGTCACTCTATGATCCTACATGTTAGCGTTAGGGAGGACCATCACCTGCTCGTCAGATCTACATGTTAGCATTAGGTTGGACTTGCTCTGGTCGAAGGTCCCATACACGTTAGCATTAGGAAAGACAGTCACCCACTCCTTGTACCTGCATGTTAGCGTTAGGGTGGATCTGCGCTGGTTGGGGGTCCTAGCAGGTTAAGCCTGCAGGGTTGTTCAGTTATGTGGTATACAGAATACATTCTAATAGCATGAAGTGACATAGCATAATCATTGCAGTATCGATATGTGCCATTTGTAATTCCGGGTTACAGCTTCCGTAGTAGCGAGAGGTCGAAACCACAAAAAGAAGGGAGTGACAAAGTCAGTCCGAGTACTTTTTTCACCACAGAGCAGAAACTGGTGTCTATTATAAACAAGAGATTTTCTCCTGGTATCTTTGCAGATTATTACTGCATTTTTGTTGGTCAGTTTGACTCAAGATAGTGCCACAGTATGCATTTTTTCATTTTCAGCTCACCTTGAAGGGGCAAAAAAAAAAAAATGAAATACCCAAATTTCAGACATGTGAATGTTTGCGACACCAACGATATAAGTCATTATTGGACAGCTAGTTATTGCCGCAAGAACAGTAAAGCCAACAAGAAGTAAGGTTGAGAAACTCTAGATTTGTTTTTTGATTGAAAAGATCCAGCGGGACACGTCATTGTCTCCAATCCACATGACCATGGCCAAGCCTGTCATGCTGCGAAAATTCTGAAAAAATCCATTGTAATGAAGAAATGCCACCTCTAAAACAATAATATGACCTCCATCATCCTGGCCAAATTTGGAAAGATGAATTTTTGAGTCAAACATTTTATCAGGGATCTATGAGAGATTCCCAGTAGATGTTCAGCAGGTCAGTCATGGTGATTGATTTTTTTTTTTTTACTGAGAAATGGAAATCTCAGACTTGTCACTTGTTGTTCGCTGCCACATAGAAACTATAGCAGGCTTTTGCCCCAGAAGAGCAGCTTCATATTTTTGAACCTCAAGAATAAAGATATTTTTAGGCCCAGGTCCTTGCATTTTTTTGCTTTTTGTATAATACTTACTATATTGTTCACCCAACGATATTGATAATAGCGAAATGGTTCTGACACCTCAACCAACTGGAGATAGTTTCACAGATTATCTGCCCCTTCCAAATGAGGAACTTGTATAAGGGGAGATCATTTTGATCAGACTTTTACTTCCCTTTGCCAGACAAAAGATGTGTTGAGGAAGCAGTGTAAAAGTGGAAAAAAGTCCTTTTACTGCTTGCCATTGGAAAGACTGATAGCCAAAAAATTTGATAAAATTACAACAATAGGAAGAAAACATTCTATTTACATCATAATTTTGGGGGGAATTTTTCATGGTGTATGTTTCAAGCAGAGGGTTCCTCTTTACACTGCTTGTTCAGTCCCTCTGTTGTCTGGCAAAGGTAAGTAATATGACTGAGCATAACGATCTCCCATTCTTTCAATGCAAGCCATTTGCTAATCTTGTCTGTCAAAAAAAAAAAAAAATCTTGTCTCACAGTTCATGCGTCAGATTTTTCTTTACTTAGGATAAAGGTGTGTAGTATAATACTACAGTAGAACTAGAAATTGTTGATAGCCATAGCAATATTTTAGCTGTATTGGAGATGAGGAGATTATGCATGTTTGCATGAGTGGAGTGGAATCAAGTTAATATATATCTTGTGACCAGGGCAAATGAGTCGGAAGTCGTTTCTAGCAAACAAGATATATGGCTGTTTTGGGTAGTTGTTAGCTACTTTCTAAGATACTACATTTTTTCTTTTGTTCTCACAAAACGACAATGTAACCTTTTTTAATCTGAAAAAAGAAATATTTTGTTATCAAAGTCAGACAGTAGTAAAAAACGGCTGTGACTTGAAGTCACCCAGTGTGACTTCCGTCTCATTTGCCCTGGGCTCAAGACATATTTGCTTTTGCCTTGATTCACAATTAATGTGAATCCATGGGGCTGGTAGATGTTAATATGATTTTTCACTTTGCTGTGCCCACAGGCAAACATTCCTCCTCATCGATGAACTTGACTCCCGTCTTTATTGCTGTCCCAGTATTGGTCCTGGCTCTCCTAGTGTCAGGAATTTCACTCATGTATTGCAGGAGGTAAGTTTTTGTTGTCATTCCCAGTTACGTTCTATATACGTCTTTCAACCATCATCATTCCCATTGCTTAACTTTTCAGAAACAGAAGATAATGGACTTGAAACGTAATAAAAAGTACATCTCCAAAATATCCGTGTTAACATTATTATTTTCTGTGCACATAAAATTCTTTATTGAAAACCAAGAAAAAAGAAAGGGAGCTGGGAGAGAATGGAAATGGCACTTTCACAGTAAGAGTTTCATATTCAGTATTTCTTACATAACACAATGGGAGATTGTTTCACTAATTGTCTGCCCTTCTCAAAAGAGGGATTCGTATAATGGGATATCATTTTCACCACCCCAAGTACTTCTCTTTGCCGGACAAAAGACACATGTGAGCAGACAGTGTATAGAGGAAAAAATCTCTTTTCTCCTTGTCATTTGAAAGACTGATCACAAAAAAATTGATAATTTAAATATAACATGAAGAAAACATTCTCTTTTATACCAGAGTTGTTTTTTTTTTTTAATTTTTCATGGCGTATATTTCAAGCAAAGGGTAAAAAAGTGAATATTTTCTTCTTTGCACCACTTGTTTAATCCTCCTTTTGTCTGATAAAGGGAAGTAATAGGACTGAGCATAATAAGCTCCCATTAAATGATGTCAGTCATTTTTTGCGTGACACCTTACCGTATTTCTGATAGCAATGAAGATCAATATTTTTCGAACTGTTTTTCCTTTATATTGTTTGCATTCCCTCTGTTGACTCCAATTGTTTAGTTTTTGCTCCACCTCGTGTGGTATTTGTCTCGTGCCCAGGCAAATGAGTTGGAAGTCATGCCTGGCTATTTCAAGTTATGGTCAAAAAACATTTTAAAACAACCATAACTCATGATTGCCCACCGTGACCTCTGACTCATTTGCCCTGGGCCCAAGACATATATTATACTATTTTAGAAATCCTCGCCTCATGAATGACACTTTGCATATTCCAGGAGAATGCGAAGCAACCGTCACTACAACATCTTGAACACCCAGGATGATTCGGATGCACTGCTGGATGATGACGAGCCACCTCTGGATCTGAATACAGATTTCAGTGGCAGAAACAGTATGCGAGATGAAGCCATGTTGGATATTGGTAAGATTTTCAGTACAGAAGATTGTATAGATGAGCAGCTAAGGCAATCTTATGCAATGTTAACTGTGTTGTATGATTTTCGAAAGAGTTGTAATCAAGCCTAGCATGTTACCGAGTTGTAATCTAGCATGTTGTCTCAAAAGCTTGCAATCAGCAACTGCTGTGCTATTGGGCTTTTTTTTTGGTGCATGAGCGCATTGCACCGACAGTGTGTCACTGACATTCATGAAGTAAAAGATACAAGATTTTAAGATTTATAGTCATGGTTATCAAAGAAAATAGCAGGCAAACAAGAGCAGTCAAAAACATACATGTGTAAACATGCAGTCTGGCACATGATATGCTGTAGGTTTACAGGTGGCTTAGTCACGATAGGATGAAAAAAGTTAAGTTTAGTAATGGCAACATATACATAATACGACTTAAAAATGATAGAAAGAGTCAAGGCCCCATTTTCGTAAAAGAGAACTTACAAACACTGACTTGAGAGGTGACTCCTTGAGTGTCTCTGAATTTGGCACAATGTAAAAATACATGTGCAACTGTCAGTCGGCATCTGATGGTGAAAAGGGGAAGCAGTATTTGTTATTACTGATGCTTGTGAATTTTATGGGTTAATTCACCAAAGACTGGGTTCGATTTCACAACAATCCCATCCAGACTGTGCTATTTGGCCATTTTCAAAAAATAACACATAATTTCACAATGAAGCTACAGATATCAAACTTGGCATGTTGAAAAATCAGCCCTTGACTGCTTATGATCCATTTACTTTCAGCTTCATTTGTCAATATAGTTTTGATTTGGTCCACATCAAAAACTGGTAATAAAAACACAAATTTTGTTTTTAATTGGCTTTGCTCCATCATCACACAAGGTAGATCTAGATCTAGATCTAGCCACATCAGTTACACATCATTCAACAGTTACGCAATTACAATAACAAACATGTATGACACCAATGTCAGACAACCTGAAAATAAAATTTTATAATCTTTATTCACATTTACAACTTGGTTCTAACACATTATAAATGGAATTCCGTATCTTTTGCACTTCTTCTCCACATTGCTGCAGTTCACTGAGTGCAAATCTCCCGTGACATGCAGCAAATAGTTTGTCAGAGTGATCGTTCTTTACAAAAACATGGATGATTTGCCTTGCAACACGTTATGGATGTTGAAAAAAATTGTAACCACCGAGTCATCTCGCGGGTATTCGTCGTGAGTGTCTGAATCCGGCAACTTACACATCTTGGTATCCGTCCTTAGTGAGTTAAAGAACATTATTTTGGCAGTCTGTGTTGCGAAATTGAGTTTGCCCATCTTTCATTTTTTTTTTGCACATAATCAAATGTCGTAGTAAAATCTATTAACCTATCATTGACTCCATTCCAAGACAGTTTTGACATTGCATGACTCCAGTGTTGTTTCTGGCCACTATTTGATCCTTTACTAGGCATATAGATATTATTCCCTATCCACATGTCAAAAAATGGAACACAATATTAAGCAAAATAAAGCAACCATGTGCTTAAGGAAGAAAAACATGATTTGAGAATGTATAGAAGTAATTTTTCGTTGACTTCTTTTCCTTTCTTTTTTTTTTTGTTGGCTTCAGGAAGGCTATAATATGCGGCTGGTAATATAACTTATATTTAAATGTCCTATGGCATAGACACCATTTCTGCACATGCTGCTTTCACTTGCCAATTGTGTTACCTGTGGCAAAGTTTGATTTGTGTCATAGTTAGGTTTTATATGGCACCGCAGACTTATGTTTTTATTGTATTTCTCATGGCACATTTGGGTTTGTTTTCCACCTTATTTGTGTTGGATGATTAACGTTGTCCTGTGTTGGTGAGGCAACTTTGTTATTAAGGAAATTTTTTTGTCAGAGAATACTTTACTGTTTTACTGTTTCTTGCACTGGGATCTGAAATCATACGTAAAATGAATAGAAGATGTGATATTACATATCGCACAAAGTATTCTTATTGACGACACATTTTGTTTTTGTTTTTTTTTTAATTAAAAAGGTGTTTTTCTTCAACATAACAGTAGTAATCTAATATAGTTTTTGGGTGGACTTTGCTATCATAATTCCATACATAACTGAAACAGCACTGTTTCACTGACCTGTATTTGTTGCATTGGTTCATGATCACACTGCAGCCCAACATAGAGGTCATTCTTCTTACAGATTAACTCAGAGCTGTAAGGAATGAAAGCGATCAAAACACAATTTAATGTTTTATTATTTTCTACTACGGTTGAGGACCAGCTGAGATAATCACCAGAACAGGAGGTTGAAAAGTATACCAAAATGGCAACCGTGTTAGGAATGTACAGTAGTGAGTTTATAACCAAAGATGTCATTTAAAACTCAACATGGCTGATAAGATTTGATAAGACATTACTTTGCAGACCATGTAACTAGGAACCAGGCACATTTCATTTCTTCGCTCCCTTCACCTCCTGTGTGTCTGCCCTGTGTTGATGCCTCAAACTCAAACTCATACCTCCTATACTCCTTCCCCAGAATGGCCATGTGAAGCAAATTAGCATAAGAATCTCTAAAATGCAGTTGTACAAAAAAATCTGCTGACCACATCGCTGTTGACATTAAGTCGAGTGTAATTAAGGAATGCCTTGTTCTTTGAATTGCATCAGTTTTGTGAATTATACAGCTGGTAAAGCAGAAATATAAAAAAAAAAAAAAAAACCCAAAGAATATTTTGTGACTAGTCCATCTTCCATAACCTCCGTTATATCTTGCTGATTAGACCTAAAATTGTACATTACGTGCATGTTTGTTTCGTGAACTGCTCTAAACTGCAAACAATGAAGAGGGGGTGCTGTCTCATAGTAATCAGTAATCATTATAATGCTTGATAATAGGTTGTTTCAAAACGTTGTGTCTATTTTTAATTTTGCTTCATTCTTGAAAATTGAACAAATCAAACTTAAGATAGGCCGATCTTCTTTTGTGTTCCCCTGAACGACATTAACTCATCCCTCATCAACTATAAAGGGCTCATACTTGCTGTTTGCAGCACAATTTATAACTTTTCCCGTAGTTGCCACTTTTGGTATAACTAGAACAGAACTCGTGGCTTTCGTGGGAGATTTTTATATGCAGTGCTGCGAAGTCCGCGCCCTATTTTTAGCTACTCTGCCTAAATCTCGCGAAATCCCGTTCCTGTATTCAAATGATGTATTAATCATTCTGGCGAGATTTGCCTAGAATCGGGAAAACCGGGGGCGCGGACTTTGCAGCACTGACAATAAATATAAGTCAAACCAATACTGCCCTGCAACTTAAAGTGTATGGCAAGCGTGCACACCTCAATGTTGTTTTGGATGATAACCTGAATGTTACTCAGAGAAAACATGTTTCGTGTTTTGAACATGTCATTATTGCCTTTCTAGAATAACATGAAACATGATAAGATTTTTCAGTTTTGTGTAAGTAGAAACACAGATCTTTGTGCACCAGTGTTATTTGCCCCATATTTCATATAGATACCTTCAGTAGTTAGTGAGTTCATAAGCCATTTTTGTGGGTTTTGTTGCAGATTTATAGTATAGATGCAGAAACAATATTTATATCAATTTAGGGAAATATGTCACAACAGAGTGCCACGTTGATGAAAGAGCAAATAAAATTTGACGCTGTCTGTTTGGGCTTGTTGATGCACCTCTTTCTCTCTGTCCGTGCGTTAGAAAGTTATTACATCCAGTTGGTAATTTCCCCCCACCTCTCTCTCCCCTCCCCCCAAAAACTGCGAACAGACGCTCCCATGTGCAAGTCAATACAAAATTGTTTCGCCTTTACTATGTGGTGCAACTTTTTTAATTGCCTATGCTTCCTCATTGCAATACTAGGCCCAGATAGACACTCCAGTAAAATTTTGTGTTATAAAGAGTCTTACAAAGCTATACAGTAAATATATTTGTACAGTTTTGGTGTTTGAATCATCAAGTCCAGCTTGATGTGCCTGAGTAAGGTGTCGTGGTAAACTTTACTTTGGTCTGAAATTTAGATTATTTTTTGTACAGTTTGTTCATCACATTGTGATAGCGCTGAATTCATGAAGTTTGTAACTATCTTCACATGAAACGCTACACGATGACATCAAAAACTCATGAGATCAAAAGGATTGGAGGAAAATGAATGAATTTTTAGACATTTTTGTTGGTCTGAATTTATTCCTTTTTGCAAGAAACCTTGGATTTAGAAAGTTTTTGTCTTTAAAAAAAAATGGAAAGAAGAATGTGTTGAAACACTCACTGGCCATCAGTAGAATGCGGATCTCTCTGATCACCTCGATTTGACAAGTGCCTGTTTATATCACATTTTGTCTCATATGATAATCAGTGACATAAGAAACTGCTCACATGCCTGTGTTTCTAAAACAATTTTTAATATTTATATTAACATACAGACTGACAATATTGCCAGATATTTGGAATTTTAATTCAAATGGAAATGTTATGAACATGTTAGTGATCAGAACAGCCTCTTGACACTTTCAGGGTTAATGACCTTTTTGAGGACATTTGTGTAAGATTTATTACCATATGCAAACTATAGCTGTTGTTATCATGCTGATGTGGTCTTTAAACCCCAACACAAACAAAGAAACAAACATTAGTATAAGATTTGTGGTTTCACAGCATTTTCCAACATTTTAAATGTTATTGAAATCTGTCGTTTCACAGCATTTTCCAACATTTTAAATGTTATTGAAATCTGTCGTTTCACAGGATTTTCCAACATTTTAAATGTTATTGAAATCTGTTGTTTCACAGCATTTTCCAACATTTTAAATGTTATTGAAATCTGTCGTTTCACAGCATTTTCCAACATTTTAAATTTTATTGAAATCTCTCCAGGTCTCTAATGTTGAATTGTTTTTCTCTCCCCAGATGACAGCCGCTTAGAAGTGATAACAGGAGGGTCATCAGATAATGCTGAGAACTGCTGATTTCATACAGTGAATGATGTCACAGCCTGGTCTGTGACTGGAAATTAACCAATGTGATTTGTATTGCTTCAGATTTCGTGTCATAAATGTCACAATCATTCCGCCAGCCATGGCCTAATTCAGTTTGAACCTATTTTCACAAAGGAGGCTTACAGTGTATCTAAAGTTTGTTTTGCAGACAAGATTGAGGTGTAATAAGGTGAGGAAACAAAAAAAAAAAATGGTTGTAAGATTGTATTACTTGTATAGTGGTGGTTGTGGCCAAAATCATAACATTTAGACCCTTAAAACACACAAACAAACAAACACACCGGCTGTTGTGGAATGACTGTAACATTGTGTTGCTTTTTTTTTTTTTCTTTTCCTGTTCATATTTCACTCTCTGACTGTGCCCATCCTCCTTGGTCTGACTTGATACCTTTCAAGATAGTATTTTACCCAGAAAATATGCTCAGTATACAGTTTTTAACAGTCAGCATAGGTAAATTTGAAGGAAGTGTCTATACGCGACTGGGTCTGTCGTGCTTGAACACTTGTCACCTGCTTGTTGGACCTACATGTTAGCTTTAGGGTGGACCTGCGCTGGTTGGGGGTCCCAGCAGGTTAAGCCAGCGGGGTTGGCCTAGTTCATTTTAATCATTACAAAAAAAAAAAGAACTGGCGTGTAGGGGAGAGGATTTTCTTTGTTTACTGACACGTGAGACAACGCTTGTGATTTTTCCTTTGTCTTAACGTACTGAGACTAGTTGTGTAAATAGACTCAGCCAAATTTTAAACTGAACCTGAGCAACAGTTTGATTTCACATGACTTACACTGTCTTTGCTGCCACATATGCAAGAGGTCTGAGGAAGAAAACAAAACTTTACTGAAATCTATGATAAAACAGCAAGTAACCCCTCCACAAAAGATGAAAGGAAACATTTGAAAATGATATTGTTTTTTTTCATTCAATTATTTCTGCACACATATTATTCAGCGTATAGAGTGCACATCTTTCCTTAATTGATATTTGTTTATTTTCTTTGTTTACTTCTGTTATGTCTAAAATGATATTGATGAAATATTCACCTGCTGAAATATCCAGAACCCTTTAACATGAACATGTACTGAGTTTTTGATGCCCGACTGTTGAATTCTCAACACATCTATATGGAATGTTTTTTTCTCCATATCTCATAAACTTCTGAATGCTGTATGTTGTCTTATGTTAATTTGATCTTCAGTCTCTCTGCCTCTGAGGAAATGGAGAAAAAATTCTGAGACATAGGCTGGAGATCAGATTTCTTTGCCATTTTTTTGTTTGAGAGAAGTTTGCATCTTCACAAAGAATCTCTTTTTAATTGTATCATCATGTAATAGTCATGGATCTCGGCCTAACAAAATAATCTGTGAAAATTTCATATTAGCTGTATTTACAACATTTTCAGAATTTCAGAATTGTTGTGTTGATAACCACATTTTCAAAATTGCATAATAATTGTGTCAGTAACATTTTTAGAGGTTCTTGACTTTTTGTCGGAGCTGGAGAAATAGATCTAGCCCATCCAAAAAAGGAGTGAATATTTGGTGTCAGCATTTTATGTGAAAGGGCATGGTGGGCACCATCGTATGTAGTAAAACATTGTACTTAGTAACCAACGGTAATGCAACAATTTGCCAAACACTATAACCCACCTTTATCTGAAATAGTCATTTTGGTGATTTTTCTTTTCGTGTAAATTCTTTCGCTTGTCTTTCTATTTATATAATTGAGGTTTTGAGGATGATTAAAGAATAAACTGGCACTAATAACCAGTAGATACTGCTGTTTAACTTAACCAGCAAGAAAAATAGGATAAAAGGCAGCTGTTAATGAGCATTATTTTTTTCTCAACCTGAATATTTTTTGAATATATGAAACCATTAAATATATGTGATATTGTTATTCGTTTGCATTATTTTATTTTGCCTTCTCATTAAATTGAATAAATGCTTTATTATGAATGCTTTGCTTTTAGTTTTAAGATTTGCTTATCAATGCTTGATTTTTCTCATTTATTGAAAATGATATTGTTGCTTTGAAAAACATCTGATATGTATGATTATGTTTTTATTAAGTGCTCACTTATTGTTTTGATGCATATTATTATATATTACTGATTACTCATAAACAGGGCTTTTTTTGTGCTTGTTTTTTTTTTTTTCCTCTTGACCCAAACAGCACCTATGAAACTGTATGTAGTTGAGATGAGCAAAAAATTTGGCTTTTTTTGTTTTAAATTATTGGACTGCCACATTTCCAGTATGCAGGTGCTTTGTGGTGCTATCTATAATATTAGTGCCATAACAATCGCAGAGTCATAAGTGCATAATGGTGATGGATACGAGTTACGAAACAAAAGCTGGACATATGAATGAACTAATTAATTTAAGCTCAGCAGTTTTAAAAGCTTTGTGTCACATGTGTAATAAATTCCCTGAAAATGTTCACATCCATCCCTCGGCACCTGTAACAATGTTACTGTTCCTTCCACCTAGAGTTCATCTTGGCATGGAGCAGCTTCTTTCCTGTCTCCCCCCTGCCTCCTCCACCCCAACCCTTAACTTCCCTTCAGAACAGATTTGAACGTATTTGTTGTTTTTTCTGAATTTTTTTTTTCTTACTTTCTCTCTCTTTTTGATTATTATTGTTATAATTTTTTTTTTTTTTTGGTGAGTGGGGTAAAATCTTGGTGCCAAGATATCAAATGTAATAAGCTATATATATGTTAAAACTTTGCAGTTATTACATCAAGCATGTCTGTATTCGCATCGTTGATTCATAGACCGTACATGTAAAATTTAGTGGTTGTGGATAACAATTAACATAGCTGTGGATATCACAGGAAATGTGAAAAAAAAAAAAAAATTTAATGTCAATTCCACAAAGATAGAATTAAGTGGACTCCATTGTACATGTAATGATCTGCTATTAAAATTTGTAATGATCTACCACAAAAATTTGTGAAACAGGCTCTATCGCTATCTATCAGATTCTTGTGGCAAAACACATTGGAATAATAGTTATTGTGGGACAGATTTTCTTAATGGTATAGCCTTAACTCCTTTCCTCAGGGTGCAGTCAGATTTGCATTCAACATTCCACATTGGGCTCCATGCTCCTGTATATACATAGCATATTTTTTTTATGTCAAATGCATGTGGTGCCCCAGAAAGAAGAATCTCGTTGAAATAACCATGGTGTATTACTTTTTGCAGAGCTTTTTTTTTGGTATATATGCACACTACATTGTAGGTCTATACTATAGCCAGATGATGAGTTTACCGCATAGCATGGTACAGACAGGGTATAACATGTATGGCTTGCCAGCACATTGTACTTGGTGGCGTTGAAAGTTTTTGCTAAGAAATGAAAACCTTAAGCTAATTCATAATACTGTATACAATGTACAATTAATACTTTTGTTTTTTAAAACAATGTACATTACTGCTCAGAAAGCTAGGTGTAATTACATATGTGTTTAAGAGCCTGGATGGCATTGGATTTCTGCGCATGCACATCTGTGTCAAATCTTCTGCATTCTTTATGGTTGGATATGAAGATGTACGCAGTGTTATGATTTATACATGTATATTGAAAAGGAAAAGAAATGTATAAATTTCTTTATTTAATCATAATAATTGCTCATTTCAGTTGTATTGCTGTAATTTTTCGCTACAATGTATTACATCAGTAAAAGCAGGAGAATTATCTGTTGTGAAGTTTATGGGACTGTAGTTGACAGATAGAGCATAATCCAGTTAATCATATGTTTCAAAACCACTAGCAAATGATCAAAACTGATGTTAAGTTGGCCCTGACTCATATGCTGTTACCTAGAGCATTAAATATGGGAGGATATCTTATGCCCCACATAAGGAAAGGAGAGAAATGTGTAATGGTGATTCTGCCTGTGAAGATTTGAATTGATACGCACTGATATTTTACTTCGTGAACAAATACCATCTTGTCTGCAACACATCTGCAGTTGTTGTCACAGAGTAGTTGTGATTGCTGCATTGAAACATATTCTATAGCATACATGTATTTGTGCCTGATTTTGGCAAGATTAGGGTTGTCACAGTCTCATTCTCATAAGCCATTCCAAATTGCCCCCCCCCCCCCCCCCTTTTTTTTTTTGTTGATGTTGTTGTTTTTGTTGTTTTCAGGTGTGCTTATTCCCAACAATAATCCAAATAAATATTTAAATGTACTGAGTTTTCCTTGTTTGTCAATAGCTCATGGTCAAATTTATTCAACTCACTTTGTGTTATCAGGTGTCAATTTTTGTCTTGATATTTTTTGTGTAAATTGAGGATGAAACTGAGAGAGAAAGACGATCAATTTTCTCTTTACTCCTTTTTCTGGTTAAAATGAGACAATGATATACAAGCAATCAGTCAGACAGACTCACAAAACGACAGACAATTGAGAAAATGATACGATTATTTGTTTCCCTAACTTTCATGAAGATTTCCTATTTTACACACGTCGTACATGATTGTACTTTTAAAAAGATTTAATATAAGAGAAGCAAATCATTAAATTGCACAATTGTTTTTCCGTTGTTGTTTATTCCCCTTTTTGAGAGGGACCAGTTCAAGTGCACTATGGTTGTTTACTATATTTTTTCCCTTCAAATAATGTGTTTCCAGAGCATACAAAAATAATAATGTTATGTCTATTCCTGGCTTTCAGTTTATCCTCATGCTTAACTTTGATCCAAGAGGCGACCAAATTTGATATCAAAGCCAACATATTATTTACGTCACACTTATCGTGACTGCAGTAAATTAGATCTACCCCTCGAAATCGATTGTAGTAAATAATCTTAAATCATGATTTCATATATAAACCACACTCAAAAAATTGTCTTTAGTTGTTTTGTATAATGTCGCCTTACAAATCATATGCCATCTTTTCTGATAATCTGTACACTTACACCTGTACCGAGGGACATCTCAGCTAATTGAGGGATAGAAAACAACACACCCACTCCCAGAATTACTGTCCAATATACGTCATAGAAAAGAACACATTTTGTATACACCAGCATATGTTATTGATATTTTAACACATAAAACACATAACGCGTTATAGACACGGGAACATGGTATACTTATAGACACGGACACATGTAATAGTTTTAGAACAGACAAATGTTATAGTAACTATAACATGCTCTATAGATACGGATACATTTTGTAATTATGTTAGTAGATATGGACATAGGTTATAGTTATAAACAAGGAGACATGTTATGGTTACAGTCAGGGATACGTTAGACACCAACTCCTATGTTATAGACATGGACAGATGTTATACTATACGTAAAGACACTCGTTACACTTATAGACTGACACAGGAACATGTTATAGATGCAGTTATGTTGTAGACACACATTGCTCAGCAATAGCAGCTAGAGGGAACGAGAGAGGAAAGGAGGAGAGCAATGACGAGATAGATAGTGAAATAACGACACCACATGAAGAGAAGGAAGTTAAACAGAACAGAAGAAAAAACATGGACGACAAAATTTGGAATGATTTGGAATCACAATCACTGAGATTCATGTCAGTGTGTCGAACATATCGTGAGGAATGTTACAGTGATGTTGAAATAGTTCCTGTACATTTCATTGTCTTTTTCTTTTCTTTGTCATACCTACTGCCATATCATGAGCAGCACGTTGCAGCAACATTAATAGTACCATCTTCAAACAGACAAAACAAAACAACAACTCACAAAAAACAGCCATGCATATTATCTGTGTAAGATTTCAATAGAAGCTCTAAAATGAACTGCTACACCCAATAAATAGTTGCATTTATTTCGTCCTGCTGCTTCAGATCTTGGTTGTGGACCATATACTAATGGGGAATTAGGGAGGAAAAATCGAGAAAAGATATGCCCAGAACAGCAGGAAAAGGCAAGAAAAGACACACAGGTGTCATGGCGAGAGGCTCATATATGACAGACGGTTGTTCTGGGGCCATAAGCCGAATGAAAAACTCTACATATCATATTTCTTTTCAGAAAAATGAAGAGCAACAACAACAACAACCAAAACACCACCACCAGCAACAACAAGTTGAACGCATTTTTTTTACCGCAATTTTTGTCACGGTATTTGCTTTCCCCAGTTTTATTTCTAAACCGATTCTAACCAAATATGGCGTACATCATTTTCACAGCAAAAAAAAGGTGTACCTGTGTGCAGTCTGTCCTGTTTGCACGATTTAGAGAAAAATAGGTGTTTAGTATGAAGAAACGTTAAAATTTGAAATTTCACAACATGGCATTTTCAAAAAATATCTAGAGAGTGTTCTTTGTACATAAGAAGATGTTATGTCAAACATTTAGTTTACAAGTTTCATTAAGTTCCATTGAAACTTACTGCAGGAGACATTTCAAAATTAACCATTCCAGAAACGACAAATTCAAAGATGGCGGCTTTGCCTTGAAAACTATTCCAGATATTTAATTCTGTCACTGTTTTATTCTAATTTAGACATGCTGCATTCGATGGAAAAGGTTTAAAACAGTCTAAGCGTAATGATAAAGTAAACTTAAAACATAAATTATCTTCTCCACCGCCCTCCCACCCCACCCCTAACCCTTATCTTGGAGATGCCACTGAGTTGGTTTGTTTAAAGGTTAGTTCGCTAGTCATTGCACAAGACAGGACTTACAAAAAACAGTCAGTACAGATACAACTGGCACGTTGTCACGAACGTTCTGGGGATGGATGTTAGTCGTGACGTCCTGAATATGAATAAATTTTAATGCCATTTTAAGGAAATACAGGCACTATATAAACTGTTTCTAACACTTTCCGATATAAACATTCTTGATCAGTACGCTAGTGGGACAATGGATCTTTCAGTACACTTTTATGGTGAGATAAGTTCTAACGCCGTCACACCTGCAGTATGAGAAACGATAAATTCGCTGTTTTAAACATTTAATCGCAGGGAGCTTAAAATAAAGCTAGATAGTGAAAATTTCCTTCAGACAACAGGCATTTTATTCGGCCATTGCCCTTGGTCTTTAAAAAGATAAGTCCATTGTAGTGTGGGCATAATAATAATATTATGGAACTCTAGTATAAGGGACACAACTCATTGAATTGCACAATTGAATCACTTTTTGTTTCCCTTCTGTCCACTGATAATTACTCTATATAAGTCAATGTCTGTTGCCCTTAGGTCATTTTAATGTTTATAGTGTGTATTTGGGTATGTCTGTCTCATTCAGAAAACATCACTGGTAATTGGTTAGCGTTTCCTGCTGCCAAGGAAACGGTCCTATCTTGGATTTTACTATGATTTTCAAATCTGTCTTCGGTGTCTTCGAGACCAGATTATTCCAATCTTGTCTTGCCTTTTTAAATGCCATATGTACAAAATGACAGAGCATTTTAACATTTCTATAACACATAATATTTTATTGATAATATGGTAGTGAATAGGTAGGGAAGATATTCGTCATTAATGATCAATATCATATAGTTATATTCTCTGCTGATGCACTGACATCTGTAGGGAAGATTTCTTTATCTGCTCGATTGTCTCAGACACCTAGAACAACCCCTCTGGCTTAACCTGCTTGGACCCTCGACCAGCGCAAGTCCACCCTAACGCTACCATGTAGGTCCTACGAGCGGGTGACGGTCCACCCTAACGCTAACATGTAGGTCCTACGAGCGGGTGACGGTTCACCCTAACGCTAACATGTAGGTCCGACGAGCTAATTATAGATGGTGTGCATATTACAGATGAATGTGCATTGATCATTGATGATAAATATCATTCCTACCTATGCACTGCCATTTAAATAACCTCTCACGCAGGTGTTGGGTTTTCATTCTAGTGTTTCAAATAACATGAAGGAAAACTGATTTTTGTCCCGTCTTTATATTGCTTGCCTGCAGTGGGATGTAATGTAGCTGGCTAGAAAAAAAAAAAAAAGTTTATTATTTCTCAACCTTTTATGATATGACAAATAACAATCCACTGGTTTTCCTTCTCGTTATCATGCTGATATCTGATGGTAATCTTATTCATAGTGAAACACTTGCCAATAGTCTTTTTGGCACAGTTACAAAATTGGGGAGTAACAATTTGGTATTAACTTGCCCTTTGCGAAAGAGTCGCTATTTCAGGGGTTATAGCAGTCTCATGGAACAATAATATTTTCCTAGCGTCAAAGAACTATTAATATAACGTTATAGACTATACCTGTTTCTGTTAAGGTATGACGATATTAAGCAACACCTTGCAAAGTTTACCATTTGAAAACTAGAATTTAAACACTATCTTTGGAAAGAATAAACAACTATATTTGACTACTCTGTGAGAACAAAAGTTTTCAGAAAAAAAAAAAAAAAATTCATCCATGAATATATGAAGAGAGCTACACTCTGTCACATAACATTCTATTTTTGTTTTTCTTCTCCAGTCTCTACTGATAATTTTTTAATGTGTAATATCTTATTCTGTTTCTTTTCAGCGGCATCTGTTGACTACTGAACTTTTTTTTTTTTTTAAATTTTGAAATTTTATTTCAATTACTCCATTCTACTGTCAGTTTATGTTTTTTCTGGGATAATAAAATAAAATGTTTAAGAAATCAGTTCACGTTATACAAAACTCCATTTTCATGATTTGTTTTCTTCTGCTTTTTGCCTCTGTTGATTTTTTTTTTTTAAATGTTGAAAATATCTGAAATTAGAAAAAAAAAATGTTTATTGAATTAAAAAAAACAACAACAAACAAAACAGTTTATTTGCTTGGAAACTAACTACATTCTGCCTTTTGTGTTTGTCCCCAGCTTCTGCTGAAAGCTTTTTCCGTACTCGGACTACTTTGGATTATCGCAACGAAAGCTTACCAGGTAAGTCAGCTCTCTATACATGTATTACATTTGTCCCCTAAAAACTGGCATGCGTTCTCCAGTCGATAGAGTCATAAAGAATGTTTCGACATCAGCCAGACTATTATAACGGTCGTATGTAGGTTTGTGGATACATTCAGTAGTTAGAGTTACTCATTGTTGCAATATTTGTGTCTAGACACCTGCACGACAACCGCATGCTTATATAACCTGCAATCTTACCTCCTTCCCCCTCCTTTCTTTCCGCCCTACCCTCTCCCCTTACAGTCTGTCATCATATTCTAAAGAGGAGAAGAAGGAGCACGATAGGGAGATAAAAAAAAAAGACGAAAAAGAAGATGAAGAAGAAGAGAGAAGAAGAAAAAGAAGGAAAAAATGATGAAGACAAACATGAAAAAGAAAAAGAGAGACAACACAGTGGTCACATACAAAGAAATGGGATCATTGAAGGATTATCAATATAAAGAACAATGAATCAGTGCTTACCTTGGGCTTATCTTAAATTCAACAACAAGAAGAAGTTATTTATAAGTGTTATTTGCTTCTTTCAAAATTTTTCCAAATTGTTTAGTTAGTTGCCGTTTGGACAGTCTTTTTCTATTTTATACAATGAATCAGTGGTTCATGATTATCTTTCTTTTTTTTTTTGTTTTGTTTATTTGTTTATTCATGCGCCACTCTCCAAGAAATGCTATTATTTGAATTATTTATTTACTTACTTATTCATCAAGTTATTTATTTATTTGTTTGTGATACCCGTATTGTTGTCAGTCGCAGCGTGTGCTTGTCAAAAGAGATTTCAGCGCTTCCTTACAAAAGTAAACTAAGTTTGAAAACGCAGGTGACATGGTCCTCTCGTTTTCCCACCAAAATTTACTTGTTCTCTCCCCTTTCTCCTCCTCCTACTCCTCCTCCTCGTTTTGTCCTCTCCCCTCCTTTCCTCTCACACCCACAGACACTTCCTTAACCCCCCCCCCCCCCACACACACATACACACTCTGCATGACATACAGTTCCTTTTTTCCTTTGTCCCACAGATCTAGCCAGCTCACCCGAGGATTACCCAAAACCAACTAGCAAAGAGCATGCCGCCTGTAAAAAAGTTACGGCAAGCAACAGTAAGTAGAACTTTTACAATACCGTACAATTATTCCTGATACCACATTTGAGACGCAACACGATGAAATCAGGTGCTCGTCAAATCGAGCCGACCGGAGAAATCACGTGTTTTTGAACAAAAGAATGCATGTTTTAACAATTTGTTTTTCTTCACAGATCTCTTTTTATGTCAGTCTAAAAATGGACTTCAGAGTTAAATATGCAGAAATAGATTGAGGCAAAGCCCAGATATTGTAATTTCGTGGCATTGCTTAATACGGATTAAGTGATCGGCCACTTTCTCAAATCATTCAACTGCAGCAACAGGTCACCCCCCCCCCCCACCCCCATCGTCTTTGATTTGCCAACATCTCAACTTCTCCTTAAGGTAGAACAAAAATTTGTTCACACACAGAAAGGGGAATGAAAAATCTTCACAGTGATACTGATAACTCCATGTGCTCAAACTTTGACGAGAGCCTGTTTTCATCATGTCGCATCTCATTTGAATTCTGCATGAATCCTGTGGATTCCTGACAAGACCATCATTCTGTCCCTTCTGTTATCAAAACATTATCAGTTCTCACTGTCCTTCATGTTGCTACATGTGTCGATGTTTGTTGTCATATCAGACTAGTGTGTCAAATTATTTGAATAGAGTTAGCGATTACCGTCAACTATTTTCAGCCCTTGTTGTCGACATAGTTTCTTCATGTCACTAAATTTATACCACCAGGGTTTAGTGCCTAGAGTAAATGACTTTATCCTGGTACTCATTATTTTGACGTTCATGATAGTTTTGCGGTGACACATCTTGTCATATCACTGGTCCAACAACTTAAAGCAGTAAAAGTGTTTTTTGCCATCAGCAGTGCATTATTATGCCGGGACAAAGTCCTACCTTTCTGATGCTTTTCATGATAGTTTTGGTTACATGTTAGTGTGAATGTGTCTCACATATATTGCGTTTCATCAGCCGTGAATAGACAAAGAAAACTTATCTTGTCCCGTCTTATCTTATCTTATTGTTTTTGTTTTTTTTTATCTTCCCGTTTGAGAACTTAGCCATGTGAGAAATCAGCCAGTAGACTCGCGATAAGATTCCTCCAATTTCTTCCACATTTGCTTCTGACAGAAACACCTGCATGGAACATTCTTACTATTCTTCCTATCTCCTTCCCAACTCCATCTCCCCCCCCCCCTCTTTCCTTTTTCTACTATCCTTTATTATTTTTAAAAAGTGCTAGTCGTCCATACAGCCAGAACAACAAAGTGGCTTCCTCTGCTACTGTTCTTGTGTTGTGCTATGCGACCTACTTGTTTCACTTAGCCAAGAATTGCTTCCCTTTTGAGAAATGTCAATATTACTATGCTTATTGTGGTTATTTATGTTAATCATCAACTTAGGTCCTGTCAGAGAGAATGAGTTGTCACGTGTCCTGTCCATGTTTCTGTCCATGTCCTGAAATGATGTAATATTAATGTATTAATATGATGATGTTTGTGGTCGACTGTAGATATGTCTAAGTCATAATTAGTACATGTGTCAGTATCGCCTTCTTCGAATCTTCCTGTGCAATAAATCGAGTTCACTGGTCCGCTTTGAGTTTTCCGTGTGATCAGTCTATGATTACTCTATGATTGGTGAATGCCTGATGATTCTCATTTTATGCGACGCAAAACGTTGTAAAATATGTTAGTATTAAAAACAGCGGTTCTAGAATTACTTGACTTTGCTTCCCTTCTATCAGATAGTTGAGCCCCTGTTGACTCATCTGTACTAAACTTTGTTCTCTCCCCTTTCTTATCTTGGAGCTCTGCCGGCGATCAAAGGCGCCCGTTGTTCAAACCTATGATTCAAAACCTCTTCAATTGTCTGTTTACAACGTCTTTTGACTGATTCACCTGTTCTTCTCCTTCTGATACCTTCTCTTGATATCTTTCATGGCTTTACTTTCTTTTACACTATCAGTGGGCACTTATGTAGAATATACAATGCAGATCATATTATTATTCTCGCCCTAAATCTAATGTTCTGACTCATTCAGTAAATGTTCGATCGTGAGCCATTTAGACTGTCAGTGAAATTAGTTTCTTCTGCCGAGTACCAGAGGTATGAGACAAACACTATATGAAAGAAAGAAAACTTGGTTTCTTCTCTCTTGTTATATGAGACATGAATAACAGAAAAATCAGAAAATTTCATAAGGTGATTTAACTTTTTTCCCTCTTTGTGATAATTCCCCCCCCCTCCCCCCCACTCTCTCTCTCCTTTTTTTTTTTCCTCACACGTTTCAAATAACTAGTGTAGGTTGGTACTTTTCGCCTTGTGTACTATTTTGCTGACGTAAGATACATCGGTCTTTTTTTGAGCCCTAAAAATTAATTTAACTAGTGAAATATCATTTAAAAAAAAAAAAAAAGAAAAAAAAAATCAGCTGAAACTAAGACATCTTTAGATATTTCATTGGCTAAACTAATTTTCAGACCTTATAAAGACCTATGTACCTTAGGTGGGCGAAATAGTACACACGGCAAAATAGTACCAACCTACACTTGAGCAAAAGGGATTTTTGTCACTTCTTTACATTTCTTGTCCTACGCCTCTTTCATTTGGCTAAAGGAAGGAATTTAGCAGTCTGAAAAACTGGATCATTAGTTGTACCAGTACTAATACCCGTGCTGCGAATGGGGATGATGTAAACGAGAACATCATGCTACTGTTGGATGAGAATTAATAATAATAATAATAGAGAGTATTTATATAGCGCTTATTCCCGTAATTACAGGCTCTAAGCGCTTTACAATCTATTATTACCCCGACAGACCCAAAGACACTCATAAACGTTCTCAGCTGCCTTGGAAGCATACAAGACGGCTGCCTGTTAGGCGCTCAAATCCTTATCAATCTAACAATATCAATCACTGTATATAGTTGACTAAAAATGTTACGAACAGCATCACAAATCAACCGACTGCAGATTATTATATGTCTTTGTTATTAAATGTCTGCGATGTCTTTTTTCTTTCTTTCCTTCTTTCTGTCTTTCTTTCCTTCATTCTTTTTTCGTTGTTTTTTTTCTTTCCTTCTCTCTTTCTTTCTTTGATTCTTTCTTTGTTTTTTTTTCTTTTTTGTTTATCTAAGTTTCTTATTTCTCTCTTTCTTCCCCAGTCACTGTCTCTGTGTATCTATCTGTCCCTCGTTTTGCGTCATGGTCAAAGATATGAAGAGGATGAAAGAATGTAGAGAAATGAGAGAAAGTCTGAGGAAGAGAAAGCATGAGTGAATGTGGCAGAGAGATATTGATAAAAAGAGAGAGAAGTCATCTTTTCTTTCTTTCTTTCTTTCTTTCTTTCTTTCTTTCTATCTCATTCTCTCTATCATTGTTGTTCTTCTTTTCTTTTGTTTGTCTTTCTTTCTTACTTTCTTCTCACTTTCTATTGCGTTACCCTTCTACTTTTTTGTCTGTCTTTCTCGGGCTGCCTTTTCCTCAGTACATTACATAGAAGAGATAATAATATGCAAAGGATAGACCGATTCCTCCCCCCCCCCTCGTCTTCTCTCTCAGTAGTCACGTTATTCGCTCTGTCTCTCCCAGGACACTTCGTTCCTATCACCCTTCCCACCCTTCTCCCCCTCCCCCAGCACCCCACCACACAGGTCTACCACCGTGAGTAGGAGTCCATTTCCCTCAGTGTCTGTAATACGAGGGCGCGGCGGTGCTTGTTCAAGTCGTGATACTGGTGCCATTGTTTGCTGACGGCCGATGCACCCAGGGATATTATCCCAACTATTGTGCCTGGTAGTTCCTCTATCCATGGCAGTGCATACAATGATCAACAGTGTCTAGTTCTAGTCGCTCTGGTAATGTATCTGCATTAACACTGCGCATTTCGAGATTTGGATAATAGAGTACTGTTAGTTCATTTGTCATCGTGTTCATAATTATTTCTGTGGAAGTGACCACACCGGCGTCATTGAGGCTTGACGTCATTTTGATTGAGTGATTTCGTTGTCGGGTGGATAATTTCTTTTCATTTTTTCATCGTCGTTGTATCCCTTCCAAGAATTTGTTATTTGATGGAAAGTTTGAGTGATTGCAGGTAATATCGTAATGCCATACGCCATCTCACTCATATTTGTGCCAAAGTGAGCATACTGATGTCTTCATATTTCGCTGTGATAGAAAATTTATGAGGAGATCGATGTGTCCAGCTCTACTGCTTCTATTTGCCACAAAAATGAGATGTTAAACAAGCAGGGTGAGAAGGAAAAAAACATTCCTTTACTTCATGTCATTCGAAAAACTGACCATCAAAAAGATAAAATTAGAAAAAAACACTGGTAAACATTTTCTTTATACCACCATCACCACCACCACTCATGATGTATGTTTCTAGCAAAAGGTGCAAAAGAGACTTCTTCCTCTTTACACCACTTTTGTCCAACACTTCTTTTGTGTGGCAAAGGGAAGTAACAGGACGATCTCCCATTAACTGATCGTTGATGAACTGAACATTTCTTTATATTTTACTGTCACTATCATCTACCCGTAACATGTTAAGCTTACTTTGGTGATGAGTTCGACTGATTGATCGAAGATTGGCAGTTGTAATGTTTCATCTATTATCTTGTTTCTATCGAAGTGATCACAATCACACGCCCCCCCCCCTCCCATGGGGGCCCGGGTTTATAAATAGGTTATCTGCTCCCACCTGCAGGTGGTGAAGTCCGCTATTGGTAGAGTGTCTGCCATGGAGTGCCATCCTCGACATTCCAGGAAAAACATCTCCTCTCTCTCTCTCCTTGTTCCTGTCATCTGTCCCACTTTCTTTCTTCTCTTCTTTTTGACGTAGAAACGTGTCTTACCGTGTTTGACTCAGTATAGCTGTAATCGTGCTGATGAGTGGTCAAAACCCAACACAGCCAACTAACAGTCACACAGATATAAGTATTTATTATATGATAGAAACTGACTGAATTTTAATTTCCATGCGAGCCCCTAACTAGTTGTTTGATTTAACCTGTTAAGTGCCGGTGTCAAGCGGTCCACTTGCGTTTACCAAATTTTTGCGCACGAATTCCTTTTCAAACAGCAAAACAACGTTAAAGAACTACTGGCAATTCGAATTTGGATAAAGAGTAAGCGTTGACGCCGCTGTCCGGGCAACAATTTCAAATTCCAAATTTCTGCGTTCAAAGATTCTTCTCATCAAAAACATGGCTGACAGTAAAAACCAAAATGATCCTACATTTTAGACTTGAAAGCTACATACATTAAAAACAAACCAACGAACAAGCTCTGACGGAAAGGTCAAGGTGTGCTCAGGGGCTCAAGGCTCAAAGGATTAAGACATAAACTGTCACTTTCTTTGATATGATTATCGATGTCGTAATAGCAAGCCTACCACTCTAACCGTTTCTGTTGGCAGTTTAGGGGTTAACGCCCACTTCAGCACAATGTCCACAATGTAAAATAGAATTGTGTCGTTGGTATTGTATCTGCATTAAAACGACGCATTTTGGGAATTTGGGGTATGATGTAACTTCATGTGTCATCTGATACACACATATTTGGGATATTATCCTCTTGATGTCAGTGTTGGTGCGTCCCAGGCTGTACTATGTTACCTGATGGAAAAGTTGATTGAAAGTGATATAACTATGTGACTTATCTTATTTATTTTTCTGGAAGAGTGATCATACCGATGTTAATATGATTTTTGCTGTAAACTTTGTGAATTTGACAGACTGATACTTTCCATTCTTTTCGCTGTCGTTGTCCCTGGGTCTTGTTGCTTTTGTTTCATGGAAAGTTTGATTAATTGTGCATGATATTTTGGGTTCCTGAATAATCTTGTTCATCAATTTTGTCAGAGTGAATCATGGTCATGACATTGTTGTTTGATGAAAAGTTTCTTCGAGTGATCTTTGGTGAAATGACACCTTTTCACTATGTAATCGCAGTGTCTCGATCTATAACCTGTTGTTTGTTTGGTTGACGGATCGTGAATACTTGTGTAACTCTCTCTGTCATCTTTTTCGTTTTTGTTGTTGACAAAAACAGTATTTTGAAAAGTTTGAAACATCAGTCATTGCTGTAAGAATTTTTGTGTGTGTTCATTTTACACTGTTCATTAGTAACGTTGCCGCCGAAGAATAGAATTCGAGGGAGATTCGGGAGAGTTTTCGTTGTTCGATCTTTAATTGAAAAATATGAGTATTTTAGTTGTCAGTACACGTATTGAAAGCCGATAATATTACATTATTCTATCCATTTTGCAACAACTAATTTGTAGACATAGTAGTTGTAGCTGTTCTTTATGTTTACAGAGTCATTATCGCCTCCCGTCAAACTTTCTAATTGAGAGTAGTTTGCCAATATGGCATTTACTCCGTCTTTATACATAATGTAAGTATTATCTCTGACCTCTCAGTGTGAGATTTACTCTGGTCTTCTGAGTGCTGTGTTTGCTGTTGTTATTTTCAGAGACTTATTGATAAAGTGTTTATCGGCATGATTTTCCGAGGGCACATTGTTATTGATTGGGCCTGCTGAAAATATGTGACTCAGTCCAAAGAAAACACTGGCTTATGCAGAGAAAGTTTGGATCGTTGCGTAAGACTATGCCACTTTAAATCATTACGGTGGATAATCTGTTTCGCTAGCATAGTTTTGCATATTTTTAAAAAAATTATTTATTTATTTTTTTGTATGAGTATTTAGAAGTAAGGGGATTATCTGAGACAAAACAGAACAAAACAAAAACTGATCAACATTAAAAAAGAATACAATGCTTACTCAGAAGATGTGAGCTAAGAGATTGAAAAAGGGAAGTGAAGGTGAAGGGAGACAGATCAGTTTCCATCAAGATTCCCAATAATGAAGGTGGTTTTGCATGTTATTGTTATGGTTTTTATAAGCTTTTCAACCTCCTATACTGGTGGTTATCTCACCTGTCCACAACCGTGGTAAAAAAATAACATAACACTATTGTGTTATAGGATCACTTTAAGTGACGTCCTCACTTTTTTTTTATGGTTTTACGTCGTATGAACCTCTGTCTCCTTTATACGCAGGTGGATCAGAGAAGCATAAGACGTTTACAGTAATACAACTGCACGATTTAAGTATGGATGAATGCATGTGCAAGACTATTCAAAAGTGTTTTAACTTGCTCATTATCGCTCATGATAGCTCAACAGTTGTGTTCTTAGAGAGAATCCAGTTGTATCAACCCCTGTGGTGGAAAATTTGATTGATTCACCGTGGTCAGTGGTGTAAGTTTTGTACTTCATCTGATTTATAATTCCCTTTGAATGACTATGCCGGCGTCATTATTTATCATCTATATAATAAGAGCGATCAGAGGGCGTGGCACTTATCTTATGGTCCAGTAAAGTCGGAATCGGCAGGCATTTAAAATTCAAATAAAATTACAAACGTGGGCAAC
>JBCAUA010275753.1:0-16385 GCA_038406235.1 Peronia verruculata | reverse complement strand
AGGAGGGTTTAAATTCTGGTTTTGTGACCCCCCCCCCCCCCCCCCAAATTTAGTATCTTACTCGGAAAGTAGTAAAAAAACGACCAAAAGCAGCTGTATATCTTCACTGCCCAGCGCGACTTCTGACTCATTTGCCCTGTTATTATTTTATATACATTCCCCCATCCTGATCCCGCTCTACCATTTTTTATTGCCCCACATATACTATACAAGCAACATAGAACAAAAACAAGGGAGATAAAAAATAATTGATAAACACGTGAAATGGTTCTGATACAAAATTTACAATTTTATTTCTGTTTGACATACAAGTTAACTCATTCAAAGTCAAAGGCATAGTCACAGCAGAAGCTTTATGTACATGTCCCACATTATAAATAATTCAAAGTAATAAAATAATAAACATAACAACTGCACGTGCAACAAAACATTACATGAATGAATACCATTCGGACTTCATGAATTAACCTACTGTACAAAAACTGCTAAGACAAAAAAAACAAAAAAAAAGACTCATTGCCTGGTTCATGTTAATTAATATGAATCTGTTCAGATTTTAATGAAGGTTTGAAACAAGTTTCAAGCACTATAAAAACAACTTAAATGAAATAACCATTTAAAATAATATGTAAACTAGTTTAATATTCCAAAAACATTTTCGTTAATATAAAAAATAATCTGTTTCACAAATTCGTGCATTAAAATTTCTCAGCACCAACTGAGATTTTGCTTCCCTTTCATGTTTCAAGAGTTGCTTCCTTTACTCCTAAATCTTTCCTGACACGACATATGATATCTATAATCATGCTGCACTTCTGGAGAAAACAAAAAGAACAAAAGGACAGCGTTTCACACAAACATAAGCATTTGAAGTTGAAGAGCAAGAGGGATGAATCACATGCCCACTTTTTCCCCTGGGAAAAAACCCCCCTGTAATTTAATATGAAAGATTTCTTTCCTTGTTTTTTTTTTTTTTGTCGTTCTAGTCAAAACATAGTTTTGGAGATAAGTAACTGTTCTTTCTGATCTTTTGTAGATGTTATGGTTAAGGTTCATTATTAAACCCATGAACTGTAACCTTGAAAATATGAAAAAAAACTGGGACATCCGTTATTCTTTCGCCTAGTCTTCTATTGTTTCCCTTGTTATGCACACAATGAGGTATTTTAAAATCAGTCACATGACTGAGTAAATATTGCTTACACATGGTTTTGTTTACATGGAGAAAGTATCTTGGATACTCATCGTTGGTCAAGAACTGCCAGTCACGTGCCAAATATGTACACAAATCCAAGTGTAAGTGAAAAATCTCTCAATAATGTGACCAATCTCAAAATACCTTATCCATGTTCACCTAGATGTAAGAAATGAAAAGAATAAAACTTTCATTCATTTGACAGAATCTGTCCCTGATGTAATTTGACCTGAATAATTGTTCATTCAGATGGACAGAGCATAATGCTTTTCCTTGAGGTCAAGCATGTTGTCACTGAGGATGGTGAATTTGAAAGTGGGATTGAACAATTTTTTTTTTTTTTTTTTTGAAAAGCTGACATGAATAATGCAAATAAGTGCACACTTGTTAGCTCTGAATCATAGACTTGGCTTTATCTAATTTGAAGTAAGTATTCAGGATTTACAATGGATGTGATTCTTTCTCTACAAAAGTAGAGTACATTACAACAACTGTAAAATGGTATCACATGCTGCCTTAATGAAGGAAGGTCAGGATGCCGCCACTGCTATTTTCTTCTCCTTTCTTGCTATGCGTTCCGGTTCTGAATTACGAAAGGAAAGATAAACACATCAATTAAATTTATTAGAAGAAACATGAAATCCCATAAATTCTTCAAAGACTTGTTCAAATTCAAAACTATTTCATCAATTACAATCTTCTGCGTAATGACAATGAACATGATTTTCTAATCTTTTTTTTCATGCAAACGGATGTCAGTTTATGAGTAACAGGTTTGACTTGCCAACAGTGAATAAAGATTTCATCCACCACTACCATACATGGTTCAACAAAATACATACTAGATTTATAGGTAAGCACCAATAACAAAAATTTCTAAAAATGCAAATGTGATAGTACTTTGTGGGCTAATTCGTTAGTTCTCTCTCTCCACCCCAACCCACCTCTTCAACCTCAAGCTGAAATCTTTAAGAGCAAGTATTTTCAAAGTCAGGACATAGCAGCCAAACAAATAAGTGCTATTTACAATCCTTAGTCATGGCACTCTCACGGCATGTAAATGAGTTATTAAAACCATTTGTTTGGCTGGCTATGGACAGGCAGATAAAAAGCAGAATGAGCCCTACTGACAAAATGTGCTGAACTACTTCACAGGGTTAGACAAGAAATAGGAACACGTAATATAATTTTTTTTTTTTTAAAAAATAAAATTCATAATTTATACATATATTTCTCCCATTAGCTTACCTCCTTTTTTTGTGAGTCTTGACTTAAGACAAAGTATCTAAATACTAGAAACTGTCAATCAAGCTATTCCTTATAAAGTTGACTTCTTTTTTAATCACATCGCAAGTCATATTGAAATCTTAACAAAATTTCCTTCTGGAATTTACTTCACACTTACCTCCAATTTCATGTGATGGAACATCGGGCAAAGCAATATGTTCATCACTCACAGGTTCGCTTGCCTGAAAGTAAAAAAAGTTTGCCAAAATTCTTCGTATTCTTACAATCTGGACATATGATAATTAAATTATTTGTCAAATATCCTCAATTACATAACATCGGTAAACCCAAGATTGCAAAGAGTCATTAATGCTAAATTGAAATTAACTTTTTCCCTGCTATTTTGACATATCTTTAACCCGTTGAACCCTGCAGCCCGGTACACTGGGCAGATTTTCCGGTGACAAATTCCCCACAGCCCACAGTTGCTCCAGTCCTGTGCGTCCACTCCAGGAAAAAGATCTAATAGGTTGCTTTGGGACAAGGGCATTTAGGACCATGGTGATTACAAATGTTTGCTGGCATGATCATATTTGAGGCTTATGTTCACAAAAGATATTAAACATGAAATGAGAAATGTGCGTTCACAGCCCAGAAGGCTATGGACAGGGGTTTTTCAGACACCAGTGACCACAGTTCAAAGGGTTAAAGAACTGAAATAATGTTGCATATTTCACATTTCTGCCAAAGTTCACACTCTCAATAAATTATTTTCAATTCAACATATCATTTCAATATTGGCAAAATACTGCCTGATAATTTTCAATTGATTGGGTTTAAATCTAATGATGATAATGCTACTGAATGAGTTGTTATTAACCTCCAGAATCTGTTCCAGCTCAGCAAGGACGTCACTCTCATCCTCAGCAGTCAAACCTCCTGACAGAAGATCATCAATTTCCTGAAATAACAAGATGGAAAAGAGTAATCAGAAAACTACAGTTCACGGAAGCTTTATTTTTTCAAGGTTTACTACCTTTTGGAGGAAAAATTGATAGGGCCTACTTAATTATTCCAGAAAGAAAAGAAAAGAAAATGTGTGAGGACAAGTAAAAGTTTGATTATATGCATATACCAGATTCTGTTCTGAACTCCATGGAGACTGTGTCATGAGTTTAAATTATGAATTCAATAACGTGGGAGTTACAACTATGGGTAATTTTAATATACAGTGCAGTATTAACCCTAGTGATGGGTCAGTTTCAGCCTGCATAAAACAGACTGGTCTGAGTATTCTATCTTAATGCTGAATGAGCCATGCTAGTCACAGATGCTCTTTCATATATGATGTACACAGCAAAGTACTAATCTCTTCCAGGCTAGTCACTTTTGCCAAAGCAAAATACTCTACAGAGGAATGGGAAAGGAGGAAATGATGGCACAGAAATTATTACAGTTACTACTGAGTCATCTGGGTGTGGCAAGCTTATTTTCAAAGTCAAAGCAGGCTAAACCCCCCCCCCCCCCCCCCTTCAGAAGAGCCTCCTTTTGCATAGCATTCTTATGCTAACCAATGCAAAGAGAAAGTCCCTTACATAAAACTTAAGAAGGCATAAGTCAGTAGCAGGTCATCTCTCCTCCACGTTTAGTCAACAATAACTAACTAGAATGCCTACAGAGTCATTGTCACAACAAAAGTGACTCACTTAGGTGCTGTTTATGTATACGATTTGTTCAGAGCGGAGAGAAATCTCTATGAGCCCATCTACGGTCAAATTTGTCACTCTTTTTTCTTCCAGGATGACATGCAAAGTCTGCCTTGAGGCAAGATCAGGTTAAAAATTGTGTTCAAATTAAATGAACACCAGCTCGAATCCCACAGAAAATTACAACTATGTGTGATTTGCTCCATCGTACAGGATAAAAGCATGACACTTTTTTTTTAACTGTTTGAAAAAATGTTATTTGGATTTTTTTGAGATAGGAATTTAATTAGTTTATTTCAATGTTTGCACAATCTTCTTTAGCAATTTCTGGCACTTAGCCTGACTTCAATTCAAACTTTGCTATGGCAATTACTGTAATACAAACCAATACTGTCCATGGAAAGATTCTACTAGTGCATGTATGTCTTCCAGCGACAGCTAAGCCAAGAATGCTGACTGCTTGACTCTTAAATATGACCAATGTTGAAACTGATATACACATCTAGCAGGCCTGCAAAGGATGAACTGAGATACAGTATAACATATTTATACTCACTCTCTGTTTCTCAATACCCTCTTGTGTCTCATCCATAATGCGTTCAACATCTTCCACTGACAAAAGCTGAAGAACAAATGAAATAAATAACATCAGATATTGACTGCAACCCATTTTTAAAAACTTAACAATCTGCCACAATCCTTGGGGGCTTTTTCTTACATATATTGCTTAATTGGATAAGAGAATAGAAAACTGCCTGACACAAAAATTATGTGGAGAGCAAACTTTAATGTTGATGTTTTTGCTGATTTAATTTATCGTCATCCAATGAAAACGTGTTTGTTGTTTGTTTCATCTCTCTGTTTTTTTTTTTTATATCTATATTGGATTTGATTCAACAAGGCTTTTTTAAAAATTGATTTAAGACAACCCAGCATGTCTTGACTATTCTTTTGGAAATGAAATTATAAATGTGTGTTGCATTTTGATGTGCATTGCCTCAAAGGACTTTATTTGCAGGAGGGAGGCCATCATTGTTCAGGGTTATTCAATGTTCAGTATCTTTTTACCTATTTTCATTTATCACAAAGTTGCAATATGTGTGAGTTTCATCTCACACTCAGTGGAATATATATATATAGCCTCAAAAATCATATCTTTCACATATAATTTTTTCAGCTCTGTACATTTATTCTCATCAGCATTTGCATTTTTTTCGTTACTTTTTTTTTTATACAGTAGTTATTTTATTTAATAAAAACAGCAGTCTTCTTGAGGCTAGATGAACAAATACTTCTGTAACAGATGCAAAACTGGTTGCATTTTTAGGATTGCAATGAAATCATATACTCTCATGCATTTTGCCTTGGATTCTCCATCAATGCTGCTCACTGCTATTCTATAACATTTAGTATTTTCCTAATGGTTCTTCTTGAACATTCTTACCTCATGCATCTTTTTCAATGAAGCATTTCCAATCTGCAAGCCCTTAACAACTTCTTGTTCCACTTGAGCATACTCTAAATCATGAACCTGACCAAAAAAAAAAAAAAAGCACACTAATAAAAAACTCTTCATCAAAAATTAATTTCTCACGACACTGAAATGCATCAATGGCTGGAAATTCTTAAAGCTCTTTTCAGGTGATTAAAAATGAATGAAACACATCTAAATTAATGTTTCATTTATATTCTATAAGTTCCAGCGTAAAAAATGACAAACACACAAGTTGATAAACACATAAAATTATTTATGTTTATTTTTCATGTCAGTCCCAACTCACATTTGATACATGTTTCAAAATTTGACCACTTGGCACCACTTTTTGTCCATTTGTAGCAAATGTTCTGTTATGAAAGGCCTACTCTGTAATACTGCCAACGCTTATGCAACATTACACTGGCATTGGGTGTTTAATACAATATAGCCATGATCTTGCTGATGTGCCGTGTAATCCCAACACTAAGAAACAAATACTGGCACTGAAAAAAAAAAAAACACTATATCACCCATTTTGATTATATGAGAAACAACTAACAAATTACCAGTCTTTCAATATTTTCCAGCTGGCCATCAGTTTTCGTGAGTAAGCTCTCTTGAAATTTCTTCTTTCTTAAGATGAGTTTTGCTTTGCTGAGGACGAAAAAATGTAAAGATGCAATGAACAATTCAGAAAATATGTACTATCAGCATCTCATAGATCTATACTAATTACATTACAATAATAATATGATTTATGGTGGTCACTTACGGATACAAAGTGCAGTTAACAAAGAATGCTGAATTCAGTGGTAAATCAGGAATTAAAGCCACTGAAATCCTATATTAAAAGGATACTTTCTGTCACACTCCAACATTATCACAAGGCTTATGAAAGCTTGTACATGTTAAAATTGGAGTAGAAGTAAAGAGAGAGCTAATGTATAGCCATACAAGGTAGCACAATATTTTCACAGATAAAAGTATTAAAAGACTGCTTGAGGTGAAAAAGAACATCCTCAGAACCTTGCAGTTCAACTCAAGGAATTGAGACATAATTTTGTGATTAATTATTCTTACATTAATTTGAAATGCAAAATATATATAATAATATATACCTGAATCGGAAAATGGGACAAACAATATAAAAATTTAAAACATATTAAAATTATAATCAAAATTAAAAAAATCTAAAAAAAATGTCAATAGATTAATGGATACAAAAATTCAGAGACTTACTCTTTCTTTCCAGCCTTTAGTAATGACCGTGCCACTTCTCTGTCCCTCTCCAACTGTGCATTGATTTTCTTCTGATACTGTTTCAACTTGTCTCTCTGTTGTTTAAGTTGCTAAAAACAAAAACAGGACATGAAATAAAAGTTATTCTTTTAAAAACTGACTGAATATAAGAACTTCCTCTGGAAAGTACAGTGGTCTCCACCAAAAACAGAAGACAAAAACAGGTGCTTAGGCAGATGGGCTTTTAGGTGAACTGAAAGGTTATGGAATCCCACTGACTACAGTACTGTCTAAAGTCCTGTCGGTCACAAGTGCTGTTCCATGTGTTGTCAAACAAAGAAATGCTAACATTTAAGTCCACAATGTGGCATGATTATGTAGTCAAACATCAACCCTCTGTCTACCTGTTCTCTCCATCCTGGTCCCCATTTCACTGCACATCTAGCACTGTGTGTTTCTCTTATGTGGACACTATGACATGAAACTACATAATAAGTACTAGTGTGTCTTCCCCGACATCAAGCTCTTAGGCAGATTTTTAATCTGGAAACGGGTCCTTAGAGAGGGTAAATTATAGAGAAAAAAATCCATTTGACAACAGTGGTAGGTTCATGGGCTAGTAATCCATCTTTCAACCCCTAGTGGAGGTTATGTTGATGGCGCTTTGTTTAAAAAAGAAAAATTATTCTGCTTTTCCTCAAAAAGAAAAAAAAAAGCTTTGCCAGGCTTTCATTGATCACTCCATGGCCCTGTTTTCTTTATCGCTAGCAGATTATCTATTCCCCATTCTATGATTTTTGTTGAAGAGATTACAAGTCACTGAAGGAAGCTATTCATTCATTAAAAAAATGTTTTAAAAAGTTATAACAGATCAAGCTGAAGAACTGGAGTTAGACCTACTTTAATGTTTACAGATTCCATGAAGATTTACACCTGGCCATTTTAGAACTTATGTGAGGGGTGAGAACTGGTTGGAGCTGTCTTTATGATTTATATTTTTAAGACTGGAAATGCTATCATGCACAGTAGATCTAGATCTAGATCTACTTAGGCTTCTCCATAATCTTGGTTTTGTGTTGCAAAATAAATCTTTTTCGGACTATATCAAATTTGGACATTTGGATTTGTTCTAACACTACCATTCTTTCATAATCCCGCCCTCTCGCGCAGCCCGGAAGGTAAATGGCATGTATCGATATTTCTGCGATGATAATGATTATGCTTAGGCTAATAGAATGTATTCTGTATCACAACTAATAGAGCCCCGATGGCTTAACCTGCTGGGACCCTCCATCAGCGCATCCACCTTAACGTTAACATGCAAGTCTGATGAGCGGGTGATGGTCCTCCCTGACACTAACATGTAGGAGACCAGCACAGGTCCACCTTAATGTTAACATGTATGTCTGATGAGCGGGTGACGGTCCTTCCTAACGCTAACATGTAGGTAGGCGTAGCCGATATGTGCCATTTGTACTTCTGGGCTGCACTCCGACTGCAGGAGAGATCGGGACCACTAAAGGATGGTAGTGCCCTGTTCTATAACAGATCTAGATCTATATCTAGATAAATTTTATTGGCTTTCGCTTTGAAGCAAACACACATCAATTTTAGTCTCTCATCTGATTCTCGGTCCGGGAACTAGAATCTCTGTAGTACTAGTAGACTCTAGATTTCTAGAGCTCGTCTAGATCTTGCCCCTACTTACAAGAATTGCTTTGTCTTGTTCGGTCACTCTAGAGGGCTTGCTTTTCTTCCCAAAGAGATTTCCCATTACTGCACTCTGGTGAGGTAGCCGAGAGGTATATGGGTGACTAGATGCTGCACATCTAAGGAATCTTATCTGGCGTTAAGATAGTTTAAGTTTACATTATTCCGGAAGTAGGAAGTGAATAGCAGGGCTATGAGGTAAATAACAAGTCGATTATCTATTTGTCAATTTTTGCCCTTCTCGAACATCTATTGGTCAATAAAAGCGAAAGTAGCATTTGTCTGCAGCTAGGTGATCTAAGGAAATCGAAACTAGCACAGAGCACCAAACCTAAACGTTAAATTTACCTATCAGGTACCGGGATGCTACTCGGTTGCAGAACATGGAGAAGAAATCCATTGTTATAGAAAACTAACGTGGGCATACCATGAAATGGTATTCTTTGGATCTATCATTCGTTCCTTGACTATCTAGATTAGATCTAGTCAATCTAGATCTAAATCTAGATTCAACATTGGACATTGAACAGGTGAATTCACTTTATGACCTAGCTAGAAGTGAGACAAGATGGGGATCTGTAGATCTATTTGCAAACAATGTTAAGAAAAGATGTGAAGTCAAGCAAGATTGAATAATATTTCACACACACACATAAACAAAGTAAAGAACATTTACCTCACGGCAGAATCATTATGAAGGTAGATCTATTTATTCACTTTCAGGAGCAGCAGCTGTATTCACTAGACTAGAACTTTGTACTCTCTACTTTAAAGCTTTTCCCTTACAAATTCTTATTTGAGCTGATTTTAAGTCATCTGCTAGATCTACATGATTAAAGAGCAACCCAGAGATGATCATTGAATCATATGTTGTATCTCGCTTATAACACTCTTCCTCATGGCAAAATTGAGACCAAAAAAGGTAGTGCCTTAAACTTAACATTAGATAATGGAAAGGGAAATCATCAGATCTTTAGTCAAGTTTAATCAGTGGTGTGTTCTGTCATGATGTTGTAATTTCAGGGATGAAAATGAAATCCTCAAACAAAACTGAATTTGTCACTTTTATATGAGGTTACATTGTTTCCCACTTTTATATTAAGCCAGGCAGAAAGTTGTCCTATCAATGCAGCAAAATTTAAATTTCAGGACAACATCTACCATTTTACTAGATCTATGTCCACTGGCTGAAATCATTGACAATTGATGAGTCTTGTTGATTATAAAATTTTGGCAGTACGTGTAAATCTAATATGAAGAGGATATATGGATGAAATTGGCGATGAGTCTTGTCGATTATAAAATTTTGACAGTATGTGTAAATGTAATATGAAGAGGATATATGGATGAAATTGGCGACTGCATTGGTAAATTGTGATGTTGCATGTACTCATCATGCACTTAAATAAGTGTGTGAAAATGAATTTTAAGAATTTTGATCCCATTATGTGCAGTTTGTGATTGTTTAATAAAAATATGTCATTATGAATACAGTTGAGATGCGACACGATGAAATCAGGCTCTCGTCAAATTTTGAGCATATGGAGTTATTGGTACCACTGTAAAGGTAATTTATTTCCATAACAATGAGTGAAAAAAATGGTTGTTCATTCTTAAGTAGAAGTTGAGATATTGGCAAGTAAAGACGGTGGGGATGCAGCTGAATTTATTGAGAAAATGGCCTATCACTTCTGTAAATCTTTATTAATCTTTAATAGGCCATAACACAAGATTACAATTTTTGGGGCTTTTATTCGATCTATTTCAGTAAACTGAACTCTGAAATGCATTTTGGGATTTATATAGAAAGGTTTGGTGAAGAAAACAAAATGCTTCAAAAATTCATTCAGTGTTGAAAAACGCGTGATTTCTCCAGTCAGCTCAGTTTGACGAGCGCCTGATTTCATCGAGTCGCGTCTCAATTATTCTTAGTATAAGGGCCTACAGGTACAATATTATCATCCAACTATACTTTGGTTTTGCTTTTTGAAAGTTTTTGTCCACTGAATCAAATTGGTCAGCTCACACAATTTTCTGCCCTTGTACTTCATTTATACATTAGTAATAGAAGGGCCTAGGCTGACAAAGACGTACCTCTCTAGGCTAAGTCTGTCTCACAATCATGACATTGTCATTTCAAATGGTATGTTTACATGATGTGCTTATGTCCAGCATGTTGTAATTGTTTTAAATTTGAAGAGCTGTTTATCCCTCTCAGTGAGGCAGACTATCTCACATGCCAGTAAGATTTGTGTTGACTACCAAAAATTATCAACATAGCAAGTCACAACATGACCCACTGTAAGACTTTCTATGCTGATTCTTTCTTTCAGGTATGAGGACTATGATGTGTATCTTGTCTTCAGTCATAGGCATACCAGTCTTGCTGCTAATTGCTCTGGTACAAAGGTTCCCAGCCAAAGCAACAAATACAGCCAGCAGTGACACTGTCATGGAGAGGAGCTTGCTAGGCTCAGGATTTCATAGGTCTGTCCTTTTTTGGGGGATGCCGAAACTAGTGGCATTGCCCGTTATCATTTTGAAAATTACATGGAGGGAAAGAGAATATAAATACAGTGATTGTTAAGTTATTTCCACGAAACTGACAGCATTATTGTTAACTTGTCACATAATTGTGACTGAAAATTGAAGAAATGCAGTTGAACTTCACTTTGCTCTTTCCTGAATGGCTCGCCTCAGTATGTTGGTTGTTTTCTCTCTGTGATTTCAAGAACTTTTGTGTGATGTGTAACATCATCTTTTCATGACATATTTCATAGAATAAATCTTCACTTCTCTCAATGGCAGTAACAAAACCATGAACTAATATGATGTCAATAATTTTCTTAATCCTTCTTTTTTTACCGGTTCATTACTATCATGCTCCTGTCCAAGAATTAAATGTTGCTTCTCAAATTTTGTTAAATCTGAATTTTTCTTGTCACAAATTTGATGAATGCTCACTTATTAACACTTCTGCCAATAATATCCATTCAAGCCATTGTCCTCTGCATTTTTTTCTTTTGTTTCTGATTGTTTGAAATAAAATATCTCAACCACATAAACTGAAAAAAAAAAAAGCCTGATAATGTCATCTATTTCTGTTCCATTCTCGATTATTTCTGTTAAAAGTTATTCTCATTTGTTATGTGTTATGGCCATCTGCAACTTATTCCAAGAAAAGACTTTTGGTCAATTATGTATATTTAGGTGACCTTCTCTGAATATGCTTTCAAACAAAATGGGCTTGAAATCAGAATTTTGCACCAGATCTTCTTGAAGGTATGAGATGATTTCATTACATGTACGTCTGTTTTGTTTCATTACTATCATTCAGGGAAATCAAAACTGAATTGACTATACCAACAAGTATCAAAGTGCAACATGCATCACCACATTGTGGACTACTGCTGTTTGAGACTCTCCCAGCAGGCGTTTATGCTGACCCCTTTCAAATTCAGTCTTTAGTGCCTTTCGGAGGATCAGAGGTACAGGACAAGTCAAATTGTAGAGTGAATAGTTTGAATAAATCTACATAGTCATATTTTTATGCAGATGAATAGCTTTTATTTGATATTCAGGTGGTACAATATAATATGAAATATACATGGAACAAAAACCAAGTAGAGAACAATTGTAAATGCTCGAGATGCTGACCACTAACAATATTCTGATATCGAGCAATTGATTGATAGAGAGTCTAAAAAAAATATTTTACATTTAAAAAAAAAAAAAAGAAAGAAAATGTTACACAGTTAATTAAAATGTGGCATACAGGCATGATCAGAAGTAATAATACTCTTATACATAGTAATGAATACAATTCGAAAACAAACTTAAGCTCTAAGGAATTTACTATATAAATATAGGAAGGCTTCACACAAATAAGTGACAAATAAATTGAGTGCATTTTATGTGAAGATATCAACTGATGGAAGGAAAATGGTACAAAACCGGTGAATTGATACTCAATTTCTTAAAGAACTTGGATTGTGGTTTAACATGGAAAAAGAAAAATACTGCGCTTTTCTTTTTTAATTTATCAAATATAAGTGATAATTTTGATTTTTAATGCATATAATGTCAGTGTGGAAAATGAAACTTACCACCAAGACTGAATTCATTCATTTCCATTTTGCAGGTTCTCTTTGACAGAGATGTTAACATTGAGGCTGCTGAATTTCTATCAAAGCCCCATGAACTCTTCATTTTTCTCAGTGTAGCTGAGATGGAATCAGCCGGAGAACATGAAACCATCAAGCTATCTGTATCTTTACCTATCCATGCTCGTTACCATAAACCATCTACTGACCCAAATATCGCCCATGCAATAGTGAGAATTCCTCATCCTGGCTTGTATTCAAACTGCTCCACAATTTCTGGTGTGTATTAATAATTTTTTTTTTCAGCATGCACATTATGTTTAGATTCTATCAGGTTAGTAATCATTAAAATAGAATTCTGTGTCAGATCTACCAACAATACAGATAAACAATTCACACAGAAATTTCAAGAGAATATACATACTATCAAAAACTCAGAGATGCAGTGTCATCAGTACTTCTATTGTATTTCCTCAGATTGTGTATTCCTTTGATAAAAAGGCCTCTTTTTTGGGGGGTATTTCAGAAAAAATCAAACTTTTCATCACTTTATAATTGGACATCGTTGTGCCCAGCCCTGTAACTTAAAAGAGGTGTTGAACCAACAGTATAAAGAAGAAAAAAATCACTTCTACATCCTTTACTTTAGAAATCATACACTATGAAAACTCAAAACAAAATTATGATATAGAGAATGTATTCCTCTTATTGTTATAAGTGTATCAAATGTTTTAGTGATTAGTCTTTTGAATAACTTGAGATACATGTAGAGGGATTTTTTTTTCTCTTTACATCTTCCTCAAAACATGTTTTGTCTGGGAAAGGGAAGTTATAGAGCTGGGCACAATGATCTACCATTTTGTATTTCAAACTTAGATCATAAGATAATCTTTTGATAATGTTATCTTTCAATCAATGTCTTTCACTCTTGTATGGAAGGTTCACCTGATACCCTAGCTGCACCTTGTGATATGTCCAATTCATCAATGTGTAAGTGGGTACATTTGCCTTATATGAGTGTAAGTACCACTGGAATTTTCATCCTTTTTCTCTACACACATGTAATTGATATTATGCCATCTAATGTCATGTACCATTATTAATTGACTTATCAGGATCACATAACGTCTACTAAAATTATAATTTTTCATCAGGTCATGTAGGCAGGAAAGTCCCCATTCAAAAAATGTAATGAGGGTAATGATTTCATCTTGAAGCAGGATGAGTGGTACATGTATACAGTGAGGGGCATAGATAACGTTTTCCTAGATCCTATATTGGATACCCTGAAATGCTAGTATAGTGGGATCATGTCATGTGTAGTTATACAATATCCTAAGAAATTGAGTGTTTTTCAGTCATATTTTTTAGTGTGAGGAAGTAAAATGCAAGTTGCAAGAGAATTAGTTAAATTTTCCTTATGATATTAGCTTTGACATTGCCAGTATTTAGGGTATTTATGATCCTTGCAGTTGCAAACTGTTCTGTTGTATTCATATGCATTTGAAATTCACCCTTTTCTTCATTCTAGAAATCTCCACTGATCAAATTTCATGTGCCAGTTGGTCAAGAGAAGGACAAGCCTATGGTGGTGATAGGCACGTTAGTGTTCAGTGTTGCCACATGTGCAATTCTTATTAAGCTGATCTGGACAACTGCTGATGACAGTCATGACAAGGCTTTGTAGTTATAGGATACCTTGCCATTTCTATTACTTTGATATTGACACACAGTTGATAGGCCGATTTTGCTTGTGTATTGTGAGAAGGAGAAAACATCTGTATTATGGCCATGTTTTAAGATCCAGCTGTCTCGCTAAGATAGTACTCCAGGGGGCACAGTAAAAGGAACAAAAAGAGGAGGGATACAGAAGGAAAAGGAGCCTGATAGTGTCAAAGAATGGATGAAAGCCAGCTTTGCCATGCCTCAAATCCAGATCAGAGACCAACAGGGATGGAGGAATTAGAAAACAAACATCCCCATTGATGTGCCAATGATTAGCAGAGTAAAAGAATCCATGAGCTAAGAGTGCAGCAATGTGACCCTTGTTCCTTGTACAATTTTTGAACTACATCTATGTTCACTAGATTTTAGGGAGTCTTGGATATTTGTATTTATGCTGGAATTAAACTTTCCCACTGTCTAATGGTGGTCAACTTCAAGTGTAATTATTAAAAATAAGCACATAGTGGAACTTTGTTTGCATGATCTGGTTTAACATGATCTCCTGTTTAACACACCCTCTTCACCAAGTCCGCTTTCAACCCTTTTATTTAATTTTGATGACACAGTCAGTTCATTTAGACAGTTGTCAGTCCTAGCATGCTACTGCTAACCACGTGCTATGAAAACATTGGAAGGTCTGCTTTCTCTCGCCGATCTTGCAGCCACTGCACTGGTACTGCCATGCCACTAGAGAAACTAAGTGTTGGCCCATTCTTCTCTCTTCCCCCCTCCCCTTCTTATCCCAGTGGGCACATGACATATCATGTGTATCTCATTATGTTATGATGCCTAGCTTGGGCCCACCTCTCAATCCGCTGTTTTCAATTAATGTGACATTCAGTATCCTAGACCTACAAAGTACCACCACAACACACCACAGATCAGTAGATCTACCTCTAATTTTTATCACTATGCATCATATGTCACAGAAGACAATGTTGGATTTTTTAAAAAGACATAAAATACTAGAAATTGGATGGATCAGTATGTGTTTTAATTTTCATGTAAAAACAATAAACCCTTTGAGTATGTGTGCACTTTAATCAGTATTACTATAAATGTAGGCCTAAACTCTGTTTTGTTTCAGATATTCATAAGCCTTGTTCATGTTTTGGAAAATCAGCATGGGTATGACCATTTGTACAAGTAAAATAGTTGATCCCTGATAACACACTCACCCTGATAACACAATCTTTTGAGTTTGGTCTGAAGGATGGACTTGTTATCAGGGTTCCACTGTTTTATGAGACTTCGTCAAAGAACAATAGCAGCTTACCAATTTTAGTCTTGATGGATAACCTGTTGTTTTTGTTTGACTTTTAAATTAAATCAAATTACAATGCATTCCACAGCTGTCAGTCATCTAGTAAGGATGACTGGATCAATTTTATTTGCAGGGATAACTTTTTTCTTGTAATTTTGATATCGACATGAAGGACATTTTTTAAAAGTATTAAAAAATTGACAAGAGTTCTGTGTTTTGCACAGTAACTTCTTTCTTAGCATGAGTTAAGGATTTTAGTGAAGATAATTGTATATCAGTCATTTTGCAGCTATAATGAACCTCAACTAATAATGTACTTTATCATGAATTTTAGAAAATACAACTCCACCTCCCTTACCCTCAATTAATTAGCAATCAAATGATCCCAAATTTATGTTGCATGGTTCCTTTCTGTGAAAAATATACAGCTAACAAAGGCTTATTATGTATAGATGTATGTTAATTAAGATCTGTCACATTGGCAGACTTAAAATTTGGATTTACATCGTGTTTGCGAAGAGTGTTATCATGCATATGTACATGTATAGAAATTTTTGGTGAATATTCCTATGTCTTGAAAATAATTATATGTGATATGTTTGCCACTTGTTGATTGCTGTTGGTATCATTATCTTTTGTTGCATTGTTTGTTTTTTTTTGTCATTAACTCACTCAATGTCTTTATCGCCACTGTGGCGACGACGGGTCCCGCTACGTCTCAATGACGATATCGCCAGAG
>JBCAUA010275644.1:3772-13778 GCA_038406235.1 Peronia verruculata | reverse complement strand
AAAAAATTTTGTGAGTGACTTTTCTGATCTACATCCTCTGTGGAGCCGAAACGGCGTTTGACTTCCATTAGGCATTTTTTTTTTTAAATTGGAGCTCGTTTTTTTTTTTTTTTTTTTGTTGTTGCTTGTTTTTTTTTTTTTTTTCTGTGGACGTCAGGAAGACGGAAAAACAGATAAAACAGAAGTACTGTGAAGATCTTTCGAGAAAGAAGCAAGTTCAAAATCTCCAGGGAGAAAATTATCATTGGCAATTTTGGAAGTTTATGTAAGTTTCTAGGGTTTTCTATTTGTGTCTTGACAAGAGATGAGACTGAGTCACTTTTGCAGTCTTTTAGGATCAGAGAAAAGAAACCTGAATAAGGTGTTTCGAATAAAGTTGTTTAGTAACTGACTTGTAGTTCATTTTGTTTTTACACTCACTGGAAATAGGCCTACTAGAAACATTATCATTCAAGATTAGTCTTGTGTCAAATCAAAAAGTAGTTTTTAACAAAGCACAAATTTTACTTATAGCTCCAGTTGGGATCACTGACTATCTAAGCTATTGAAAATCAATTTTAAAAAAAAAGCCTCTTATTTAAGGGTAAATTGCCATCTATTTTCCCTAAGTCAGTCTGTTCAGTAAAGATAAGGTTTGAGTTTGTTTGTTTGTGTTGGAGTTTAACGACACTTCAGCATATATTTATACGTCAAACAGAGAGGAAAGAAAGCAGGGTAGAAGACAGGAGCAAGGAGAGAGAGAGGCGATGTCCCCCTTGGAATACCGAGGATGGTTCTTCATGGGAGACACCCCACCAGTAGCAGGTTTACACTGCCTGGAGGTGGGAGCAGAAACGTACTTATAAACCCCAGGCCCCAGTAGGGGAAAAGGGTTTGAGTGACAGTACCTCACTCAGTCCTGGACAAGGTTGTCTTTTCTTTTTTTTTTAAACTATACATGGTTTCAGTCTACAGAACACACACATATGCATGTTTCTTTTACATGAGTACAAGATCTTTTAGTCTTAAAATAATGAAAATGTGGTAACATGAATAATAACGGCCTATTGTTTCTGGCAATAATGTGATTGGGCTATCGCATTAACTGGGTGTCTTTGCCCTCATGGGCATGGCACATGCAGACCCCATACTCGACACATGTGGTGTCATCAGTCCACTCTCCAGTATAATAGTGTAAGTTCATTGACAACAACATACCTTCAAACAGAAAGCCGTGAAATGTCAGATCAACAGTATTGATGACCCCTTGGTCCACGATAGCCTCAAACTTGCGAGCAAAAAATACTGGATTCTTTTCATAATGCTGAAAGTATATTCATGGATTCAGTTACACCAAAGAAAAGAAAAATATTCAACAGGTTCAAGGAAATGATGGCCAAAAAATGTATTTATTAAATACAAAATAGTTTTAGAACACTACATATGAATATGTATCCCTGAATATATGTACATATGACCACAAATATGTATATAAATGGCTCCACACAAACGCTGGTGATATATATGAGGGTATTTATTTATTTTTTTTTTCATTTAAGAACCAACTGGTTTGATGTTCAGTTATTCAGATGATAGAGATATGTCTCAGTCTCAACCATGAACCAGAACTCTGAAATTTGTCCTTATTCGATGTGGGACCAAGATCCTTATATTATGAGCCTGTGTCCTTTACACTGTTTCCAGGTGAGAACAGGATATTTATGTGTAGGACCTTTCAGATCGTGTTTGAGATGAATTTCTCATTTCTTTCTTTTCTGTATGAAACAGTCATATCCTTTGTGCTTCCAAGCTCATTTACAAAATTACTTAATTTTATAAAGCAAAATTTAACATAGGTTTCTTAAAGATGCATATAATCACACAGCATATACTCCAGTTTCAATATATTTTTTTATCAACACTGATTTAAAGCTTTATGTAAGCAAGCAGAATTATCCCAGGATTCCTGTTGACACATATTACACTTTTCGTAAGTCTTCCATGACCAACTTACCATATCAGGTAACTAAATACATCATAATTTATCACAGGTTTCCATATGACACATAACCTTATACAATAGTCTGACAACTTTTACCAGCCTGATGTACCATGCATTTTCAATGTCATATGACATTACAGAGAAAATACTCATGTTTATATGTTAGATAGCACTACCTGACTTATTGTATCACATAACTTTTTATAGCACAATTTAGCACACACTTTTTCATGATGTAAAACTTCGCTAGTTTTCTTCAACCTTTCCTGCCTGACTTACCAGGAGTTTCTCTATGTCACTCATCTTGATGTCATTGGGTGAGCAGCCACACCAGTCCACAATGTGCTTGTACTGGCACTTACAGCCCTGCTTCCTTCTCCAGTTGGTCAGGTGTAGATTGTTGTCCACTGACTGGGTACAGAATGCACTGTTTTGCAACACCATGTGGAAGTAAGACTGTGGATGACACAGAGATCATCAACATTGATGATTAATGTCAAAGCTTGAGGGACACATGGGACAGTTTGTTTATTATACATACCTAGACATGTATAGGTCTGAAACTTCAGAATACTGGTTATGGATTAATGTCATAACTGTGAATACAGTTTTCTCACTAAGAAGAAAAAAATATTTCAGAAATATAAAGCCAGTGTATACATGATATTAATTTCATAAAGAATCACTGAACAGTGACATGAAAATGTATATAGCTAAAAAATAATAAGAGCTTGATAAGAGATTTGTCAACACATACTCCAGACTACTGTAGATATCATAATCTATTTGACTTCTTAATTCTGTAATCCATGTAATATCATAACTTCTTAATTCTGTAATCTATAAAAATCTATAATGTACATCATCAATTCTTCAGAATACAAACTGGATATGACAAATTCTTTCATTCTGGTTTCACATATTTGCAATGGCTGATTTCACTGAAGTAAACCTACTTCCACAGGCAGCAGGGAGTACTTGTAGTACTGTTTCAGCCCAGTGACCAGCTCATCTGTGGAGTAGAGAGCATAGTGTGCAAACTCTCGCCACAGCCCAATCCAGTCGCTGCCTCCATCAAAGATGATTCCTCTGGGCAGTGGCCGGTTGGTCAACCTCCACAAGTGGTTCTCACACTCATGAAATGTCTGGTCCATGCCTTGCTTCTTGATGAATCTAGAAAAGTGTTCAGTTGTGTCTTTGATATAAAGTTACAGAAAGGTACAAATACATGTATTTTCAATTAAAGGAAATCATGGGTACACCAATGCCCTGTACCAGGAAACCTGCATATCAAAACTAAACTGGGTTTGGGATGACTCTATGCACTCACTTTACAAGCAGTTAAAATGTTTAAAAAGATGTAAATGTTTGTATTACAGAAATTCATGTTTGCTGCTATTGATCTGTAGTAGTTTTTACTTGTGTCTACCTAGTTCTGATGCTATTTATGACATTTAAATCTATATACATGTAAAAGTGAATTGTTATGTACTATTAACTGAGAATCAAATTTTCTTTTATGGAAAGAAAAAGATTATCTATTCTATACTTCAAGAGTAACTTCTCAATACAATATATTTTATTTGACATAGTTTTTCCTAAGCTTATTACAATATGGCAGAAAGATATATTACTTCAAATGAGATTTACTTCTGCATTTTTTAAAACCGTTATTACACTTTTTTATCTTTTAAGTGTCTGACCATTGAGTTCATCTTTTGAGTCTGGATTGATGTAGGTATAAAATCTGGTAACAGGGTCTAATATAGAAGTGTAAATACTTTATGGTTGATTCACATTATGTAAGCGGGCCAGAAATAATAGCATACATCAGAAAGGTTTTTTCATATTCCCACCAGTTTAGACGATGTATCACGAGACAGTCAAAAAAACCCAGCCACTCTTATGCTGGTATATTGGCACAAAACAAGCAATAAGTTAAGAATATTGAGTTTGTTTGCTGCTGTTTTTTTAAAGCTATGCTTTCTATAACAGCAATGATATATAATACTCTGTGATAAATTGTGTGAATAATATTGTCCACACAAAACACCATCCTCTGAGATAGGTGTCCATAGGAGGTTGAAAGGCGTAAACAAAGCATAACTGCAACATGAAACACTGATGGGCTTCGTAAGTTCCCTTTATTTCTTTCACTTTACAAGACAAGGTTCCAACACAATAGATTAACAATATGAGTAAGCACAAAAGCTTTCTCTTTATTTATTAAAGATTACAATACATGGAGGAATATTTCAATTAATTCCATACTGTCTTTTTGTATAAAAAAAATCATTTTCTCTCAAACGTCTTTAAAAAGGACACAGCCCAATAATATCAGATTTGATTTTTCTTTTTTTGTAGGAACAAGTTCACTAGATACACTAATAGACAGCCAATGATAATCAGAATTTAAAAAAAAAGTGAAACAAGACCAACAGGAAACATGTTTTTTGGAGTTGTGATAAACTAAATCATTCAAATTACCCACATTGCAGAAAATATTCTTGCCATACACTTGGAGCATCAATAGAGTGGGTGCTCGTCTGGGACATGTATATAAATGAACAAGCTGGAAAAGCCAACATTGTAACAAGTCTGCACACTTAGATGTTGGAATTGTGGATGGTTTAGTTTACCAGTAAACAATGAACACTTCTCTGCTGTTTATCTCATTTCTCTTTGTTTATATACTGATTTGATCTAGATTAGTCATCTTTTTTTTTTTTTTTTTCAATAGCCCAAAAGATACCTGACTAATCTCATGTAAAATCTATCTACAAATGTGTTTGCCCACTGATATACATTTGTTGAGTTGTTTTTTGCTGTTTTCGTTTTCTACAAAACAAAACCATTTTTATCAAGAAGTTATTGAGAAATAAAAGGGATGGTCTAAAATAGAAATGATCATGAAAAATTAAAATGTTTTAGTTTATAATTTCCAGCTAATTGGTTGGCCTGTGATAAATGTAACCCCGTCATACAATCCTTGATAAAATTACATATACATGTGAAAGTTCCTGAATGGAAGTTGTGCTGCTGTGTGTGGAGTTCAAACTTAACTCTTTGTCTCTGAGCTGCTGATACGTCAGCACAAGATTCTGGCCCGTGGCAACGAGCTGTCGATATAGTAGCTTGGAAGGTTTTTTTCATTTACATGTTAAGAGAATTGCTTTCGGTGTACCTTTGTTACTTGAAAAGATTGGATTACTTTTTAGAGTGAAGTCTGAAGCGTGTTTGTGAATTTAGTGGTGAAAATAAGTGTGTTTTCTTTTTTTTTTTTTTTTGAGCAAAAAGACCGGTGTTCTGAATTGGGTGTGCACATCGAAAATGACCACATTCTCTATCTCTTTGAGACATCATCATATGAAATCTGAGCAGGCTAGGCTGACATTGGAAAGTATTATCATGAAAAAAAGTGATGACAAAGGACGTGGATCCTATTTAAGATAATTTCAACGAGTCAGACTTGGATTCTGAAAGTGAAAGTTCTAGATCTACTTCTAGTATGATAGTGATGGGGAAAATGTAGGTCCCATGGTTGGGCATTCAAGATATATTTGTTTTATATCTATTTCACTGACAACTGGAATATATATATTTCATTACCATTGATTTACTTGCAAGTTTAGAGTATTTTGCAGTGGATATGACAACTGATGGCTGAGACAGACCTCACTGAGTACAAAAATTGTGCTGTGCTTTTACTATTTTCTACCTCCTGACTGTCCTGTCAATGTGCCTGACTGCCTGTAATCATACAGACAGTCAATTTATTTGTATGTATTCTAATTATACAATCAATTGCCAACATTTCATGTATAATACTCCATGTTTTGACTCAAAACTGAACATTTAATAATGATTTAAGTAACAGGAGGTGTGTGCTAAATAATAAAATGCTATTTCAGGCTGTGCCTAAACTGAGATTTAGGCTCCGGAGATAAAGAATTAATAATCATTTGAAGCTAAGGTGTACATCAAAAGGCCTCTGTAATCACACAACAGTTCAAAGACTGTTTTTTGAAAGAAGCATATGTACTAACAACAGCAACAACACTGTCTGTCTACAAAATGGAACCTCTCAGCAGGGAAGTAGCTGACTGATTCGCAAACACATGCCCTCTCCCATAGCCAGTTTTGCTTCTGTACACAACCACAGCTATAAATTCACTGCAGCCGACAACACAATTCTCCATGTTTCACCTAATTTTCCCCAATTACTCACCTCGGCACATTTTTACCAAAGGAGCGCAGGAAGTTAAGACCTTTGTAGGCTGTGAGATAGTCCACAAGCTCAGTCACTGATCTGTTGATGAGTTAGGGGAAGAGACAAATGGATATGGATTAAAATACAGTTAAATTAAATATTTGCATTCCATCCTCAAAACATCAAGTAACAGCTTCAAACCCTATGCACCTCATGACCTTCAATGGATATTGAGAATTTTCTCCAACCTTCTAAGTCTTGTGACTTTCAAATGATATTGAGAATTTTCTCTCAGCAAGAATGAATGAGACAAATGAGAGTCTTCAAAGAAACAGTATATTAAAAAAAAAAAAAAATAGCAGGTTACATCCATGAACTGAAACCTTCAGAAATATAGTGCAAGATAACCTTAACCCCTTCACTGCTACACATATTTTCTCCGCCAGTGCTAAGGAAATTTCACAAACTGTGTAGAATCACCAGCGGACTGTAAGGCAATTTCATTTCTGTTGAGTTTGAAACCTCTTCTCTCCTCTGTTAACGTACAACATATGTCAAAATATGACTGGGGTCAAATCAGATGTGCTATTGTCTGTCTTAATAACGCATCAGACCCCAGTCATATTCGGACGTACATTGCACCTCAAGAGAGAAGTGAAGAGGATAATATTCACTGCAGCAATGAATATAGACCATTATCGCTGATAATGTTCAGACATAAAATTTTTGCACTTCTTGTAAGTAGTGTATGTGCTTCAATCAAACCGTTCTGGTATAAAAAAAAAAAACCCAAAAATTAAAATGTAATTTTTTTTTTTCCTGTTTCTCAAGTTTGATGCCACCTATTAATATCTACCTAAACTGACAAATATTCATTTTACAATAATATTGTCCTCTTATCCTTTATGTTTGCTCATTTAATCTTCTGTTTAAACTTAAATCACATGATTTAAGAAGTACTGAAGACAGACATTTCAAGATTCCCTGACAGAATCTCAAAGAACATTGAATACATTGGGCCCTTACTTGATGGGATAGTCACTCTCACTGAGGTTGATGTAGTAGTCCCAGTTCCAGGCTGTCTTGTCTTCAAACAGTTCCTTCAGGAAGCTCAGGTGTGCCTGTAGCAAGCTGGCCCCGCCCCAGATAGTGGAGAACCTCTGATTGGTCAGCATTACATTGGGCAGACGCTGTTCAAGGGGCAACAACTCTCTGTACATGAATTCTTGTCTCTGAGTAAGAAAAAAAAAAAAAAACATACTTCTAGAAAGTTTTCAAAATATGGTAACATTTCTTCATATCTAATATGTGTTCTCTTGTTTTGTCTGAATTTAAAATAAAAAAAAAGGTCACACATAATTTCAGAACTTGCTTATATAACTCTCTTATCATATTTCCTCATTCATATATGTACTTTTTTGTTTTGAAAAAAGTGAGTTGCAAATGTCCAAAAAAAAAAAAAATGCAAGAGGGTGGGGGTGGTAATGTATCTTGTCCTAGTAGTTACAAATCTGAAAAATTATTTTAAAAATAACAAAAAGGAAGGCAACATATATTTTATATATGTGAACATCTATGGAATTCACAGTACAGTGTGCATCAGTTTATGAGAAATAGCAAAAAAAAAAAATTTTATGACCCAATTCCTGGTTGCAAGATCTGCTCTTGAAGTCTGTGTTGTTAGAGTAAAGCATTCCAGACTGACGAATCACAGTGCAGTGTTGATTTGTTGTAGAGGGGATTTATCAGTGTCCTGAGAGCTAAAGAAAGCTGAGCATTTTCAATGACTTCTGTTGGAAGTCTAAGAGATGAGCCAGTGTGATCCCCTCTATTTAATTTGATATAAAAGACTGAAATATGATAGATTTCATCTCAAAACATTGATACACTTTACTCCTTTCATAGTAACCGTTAAGCTCAGTACTGAACAAATGAAAGAGAGCACAGGAAGAACCACTAAGGTCCACATGACAGACTCCAGTCTGTACTTGTGGTTTGTGTGGAATCAACAAATTTTGAAAGAAGTAATGACCAAAGGTCTTTTTTTCTTTCACATTGTTGAACAGCACCATATTGTAGTAAAATGTGTATGTACATTATCTAAGGTAGCAAAACTTCATAATTTGTTTTGACTGTCAATGCACATTGTATTCAAGATCATACATGTATTTTTCTATGGTAAACCTTAGATCTTCCAGATGCCTGTAAACGGCTGATTAGGAGCGTTATGTTTGTAACAATACCCTCGTCTGACCACAGCAAAAGCAAACAAATGCTTGGCAATGACTAAAATATAACAAAGACAGAGGAGACTGGGAAAAAAGATGAAAAGATAATCAGAAAGGCTACTTATAGATGGTTTTTCCAATAGGCTATATAGGGTTTACTCTTTAGCTCTGCATCCAAGTCAACAATTAAATTATAATTAGATAGAGACAAGTAGACAAGTACATAATCAAAGTTTGAACTTTAATAAGCTTTAATATAAACAGTCATGGTCTAGGAAGACAACAGTCCCCAGGAAGACAACAGTCTATCTTGTCTACACCAATATACATGAGGGCAGAAACAAAATATTTAACTTCTGAATTCAAACAAGGCCCTGGACCTTGTCTACATGAATGTACATGTAATAGAAATACCACAACACAAATATATAATCACATTTGAGCTCTAAAAAACGTGGTCTACCTTGTCTACATGAATGTAGTAGAAATGCTCAGGAGTGTAGATGACCCTCAGAAGACGGGCCACCTGTCTGATGGCTCGTCCATTGACAGTTAGCACGAAGACAATTTTGATCCTGGGCGTGGTGTCATTCAAGGGTGGGTGTGATAGGGGTGCGCTCTGTCGGACAACCTCTATGAAAAACAAAATAAACAAAACAAAACAAAAATAAAATAAGTGTTACACATTAAAATTCCATTTTCTTCACCTTCTTCCACTGTACGATTTCCTACTTTTCTTCTTCTGTCGCTTCCCTTTTGTCGATTTCCACCTCGTCCTTACCTTCTTTTTTCCTACGTCTCCCTATTTCCTCTCCTAAATTCTCCCCTCCTCTATTTCTTCTTCCAACTCTTCTTTGGTTTTTTTTTTTTCCTAATTCCTTTTCCTCTTCCTCTTCTTCGAGTTTGTCTTGTCTTTTTTTTTTTTTTTCTGACCTTCCTTTTCATTTTATCCTTGTCTCCTTTTGCAATTTCGCCTCAGATTTCAGGAGTGACCAACACACGTTACTGGTCCTCTTGAAAGTATTTGTTCTAATTATGGTGCTTACTCTTGCCGGTGCCAAGAAAGAGTAAGCACCATTGTGTGTGTGTGTGCGCGCGTGCGTGCGTATATGTGTGAGTACGTATGTGCATTTTCAGGGCGGCCCTGAATGGGGGAGACTGAAGGTGTAAACTGTAGTCCATAATTTTATTTTGAGACAGAGAGAGAGAGAGGGAGAGAGAGAGAGAGAAAGAGAGAGAGAGAGAGAGAAAGAGAGAGAGAGAGAGAAAGAGAAGGGAGGGGGTGGTGAAGAATCCCAACTGAACCACTAGCCCCGAGCGGGTTGCTATGATGAGTTCCTATTTCTCCCTTTATTCATTCCTTGTGAATTTCAGCACCATTAATAAATTAAGTGACACTTGAGCAGCCGTGCCAGCTTACCGCCACAAGAATGTCATTATGCAACCCACTTTACCATACACTTATACTCATAACTCGCTGATTGTGTAGATTGATACGACTTATTTTTATTCTGTTTTTGGTGGGGGGGGGGGGGGGGGTAGAGTCAGGAATGAAAATGCGTCTTCTTCTCCAACCCCTCCAGGCGT
>JBCAUA010275535.1:0-19888 GCA_038406235.1 Peronia verruculata | reverse complement strand
GAGTTCTCAACATATCACTGAGTCAAGACCAAATTTATACTCTCAGCAAATACTCATGGTATCTATTTGACAACTGCAAAATGGAGAAAAGATGAAAAGACAAGACATGGTCTGATTTTCTCACTCGTGGCCAAGGCAACTTACACTTCTCCTTAGTTCTGCTGTGTCTGTCAAAATCTAGCTGTAATTGTGCACGTGCACGTTTGACCCTCTCTTTCCGCCATAACTGACACTGCCATATGCACTCTAAAACGACTAAAACAAAATTTGTGGCAAATGGAAATCATCCGTTCTATTGCTATTTTGTTATATCCGAATAGCCTGTATTGAAACAGGGGACACATTCCTTGGATGCAAAGTTATAATATCGAATTACCCCCCTGATTGAAGATCAATGCAACCACACAACTACCTTATGTCTTACGGTGTTCCAGTCATCCAGGGTTCGCTGAAAATTCCAGGCCCATATCTTTTTGCAAATGAATTTGTCTTTTCCATCAGCAATGGGCCGCCAACAGGAATGGCCATGCTGAGAGCTTATATAAGTCACGCCAACAGAACTTTTTCCAGTTCTTCAAAGTTGCCTGTGTGCATTTGCCTTCTGTCAGTTGCAAATGGCGAAGGTCTAAAACTTTATTCAAATTGGCTCTGTTCTTAAAGATTGTAGCCATAGTTGAGTTTGGAGAGTTTGGAATGGCATACTTTCTGCAGAAATACAGGTGACACCCTCTCACATCATTCTTGACTGGGATCATAAGCCACGGGCAAGATGTAAAATGGGGGTGCATCAAGTGCATGATATCTACACGCTTGTGCCTCAAGCTCTACCTTTCTTGTTGTGTCATACTGCTAGGCAGTACAGCACACTGTCGGTAACGGTATCTGACGGGTGCATGGACAATTTCTTTGTCAGAAGAAAACGGTCCGGTACCTGAGGTTGGTCTGGGTTACTCTTAACATGAAAGAAAAATACGTTTGGGGAACAAAAACTGTTGGTTATAAGGGTAGTTTTTGTATCAGCCCATAGTTTTATTTCATATCAAGCATAAATAACTAAATTAAAAACAAAAAAAGGCAAAACTTGCCAAAAATTCTTTCTTTCTAATGCAAGTTTCGTTTGAAGCATTTTCTTCGGAACCGTTTTAGAGTGTAGTTTCTTACTTTAAATCAAATAGCCTATAAACATACAGTGTCCAAAAACCACCAATAGACTTATCCTAATATCCTCCAGTTCTTATTACAGCAAATAATAATAAATGAAATTCTAACCTTCTGAACTTGAATCTCTTCTCTCTCTAAATCCATGTGCAGATGAATGACATGCATCACTCTGAAGATGTCTGTGTGACATGTAATCTGCCATAAAGACAAGTTAGTGTAAAAGAAATGAAATATGTTTGACAGATGTTTAATTAACAAGCTGCATCCATAGGAGTATGAGATACATGATGCATGGGAGAGAGAGGGGTTGAAGTCTGCAGAAAGAGAGACTGAAGGAAGCAAAGAATGAGCAAGGGCAAGGAAAAGGAAGGAAAATAGAAAAAGAGAAGAAATAGTACCATTATTTCTTTAATTCATCAAGAGCCAGATGTTTAATCATCAAACAACAGCATCCAGATAGAATATCACTATGTGGATGCTCAATATATATTATAAGTGATAATAAAGGTGTTTATCTAACAACTGAAAAGTAGAGCAAAGGTGATTTCATTTGGTTATGTTTTACCTATGGCCAAAGCAGCTCACACCTCTCCTTATGCTAAAACAGACACTCCCTTTTCTTCTTTGTTTCTTAAACCCAAAGAGAGCTCTGTGCATATAAATAAACTGATTTCTTTTACAGATTGATTTCAAAATTCTCTAGTCCCTAAAATGACCAAAAAAAAAAAAAAAAAATCAAATGAATTCCAACCTTCCATTTTTGTCCTTGAATCTCTACTCTGTCTCAGTCCATGTGACAATGATTGATACTGATCACTTTGATCTCTTGTACGTGGTCTCTGACCTGCTCCTGAGACAAGTTATTATTTTATGTGATATATATGTTATATTGATGTGCTATTTACATATTCTATGGCTAATTTCCATATCTTTATAACTAACCTCTTATACCCAGATCTTAGGTGAACAGATTGCCTTACATATATACCATGTTCTCCATTTTAAACCAAAATAGTCATTACATAATTTATCAATTCTTTCTCTCTGTCTAGAGCTGAAGAGTTCTCAATATAACACTCAGTCATGCTCAAATTTATACTACAGTGAACTCCGGATGTAGTGAACGCCGGATCTAGTTATAATCTGGCTGTAGTGAAGCAAATTTTCGGTTCCGGTCCCAGTTGTTCATATTCTTTGTTAATTTCCTCCAGCTGTAGTGGTATTTTAAACTCCGCTAGCAATATATCCGGTTGTAGTGAAGTTATTTTCAAGTCCCAGAGAAGCGGGACTCTGGTTGTAGTAATATTGTTTTAGCGTAATCTTCCTTCTTCCAAAATGGTGAAACGCAATGTGATTTCGTTAAGGCGCAAAATTGATCTATTGAAAGAGATTGACACCAAAAAGATGAAACAGGCGGATGTTGCATCTCAATACAATATTTCGCAGGCAACAGTAAGTTCAATAATGAAAAATAGTGAAAAGTTGAAAGAAAAATTCTATGGCTGTGAGTTTAGTGCACAGATGAAGACTCCCAATTGAACGTAGACAGCGCGCTACTGAGTTGATCCCAGAAGGCAAGGGCCAACAACATGCCTGTCTCTGGCCCTGTGCTGAAATTGAGTTCAGCCACAAAAACATTTATTTGAGAAACCTATGCGGCCACTTTGAGCGCGTTTTCAGCATCCACTAAGTCAGACCCATACAATGGAATTACATGTAATAAGATGCCGTTGTACAATCCATCATTATTGCTTGCTGATTAATTTGCACCTTGGTAGCATTGCTTTTGTCGCAAGCACTTCGACAAAAACAGTGGTTTTCATGCTGATGTGTTTACTTTCGCGCATTATTTTGTGCAGATATGCGGATTTTATACCAAAACACTTGGATTTTCTAAACCATTTTTCTGATCTTCCTTGACATAAGTTAGCATCTTTGTTTGATTTTCATGGCTTTAAACACTTGTGTTTTAAGCAAATTCACATGGCTAATTGATGTGTGTGTGTGTGTGTGTGTGTATGTATGCGTGCGAGCGTGCGTGCGTGTGTGTGTGTGTGCGTGAGAGAGAGAGAGAGAGAGAGAGAGATATTAGTTGTTGAATTAATGAGACTTAAGGACTCAATTTAATGCAAGCTTGGCTTTCAAAATTGTTTGGTAAATATGTATCCCATTATATGTACAAGATTTTCGTATTTTTTTAAAATAACGTATCTACACACCATGTTGTAGAACATTAAAAAGCATTGTTTTTGCTTAGCAGTAAACCTATTTTAGTTGAATATCATTTCATCCATTGAAAATTGATATTTCCTAAGCAATGAATAGAGATAGTGTTTTTATCCAGTAAATCAATATTATTTTGGACATTTACTTTCTTTATCATAACAATTTGAATGGCTATATATTGTATTTTTTAGTTGATGTTTGAAATTTTAATCCAAAGGAATGGATATTGTTTGTGTTAAAAAGATAAAGTATTTACTTGTACAATGTGTACAATACATTGTACTTCTTTTTCCTTTCACGTTGATTAAAGACTATATTTTACTTCATGACTTGACTTGAAAAAGACGGCAAAAACCGTCACATAACGAATTGAATCCAGTCTAGTTTCAATAATCTTCTTTTTTACTCAGTTTACTCAATGTACCAAATGTAGTGCTCGGCAAAATAACCTTGGAGAATACTACCTCAACCGATGTGCCAGATGTAGGGATAAAACCTAAAACATATCACTATAACCGGAGTATCATTTGTAGTGATAATCCGGATGTAGTGATAGAAATTTTTGTTCCCAAGGGGCTTCACTACATCCGCAGTTCACTGTATCAGCAAATAGTCATGGTATCTATTGGACACTGAAAAATAGTCAAAATATGAAGAGACAAGGTATGGCCTGGTTGGGTCATTTCTCACTCATGGCCAAAATAGCTTATACTTATCTGAAGTTCTGCTGCGTCTGTCAAAATCTAGCAGCAGTTGTAACTCCAAAGCTCAGACATTCTTTAAGCAACAACTGCCATTGCCACATAGTTTCTATTACTTTAAATCAAAGAGACTAGATCTATACACATACAGTGTCTAAATACCACCAACAGATTTATTCCAATATCCTCCAGTACTTATAACAGCAAATGAAATCGCAAATGAAATTCTAACCTTCCCAAGTTGAATCTCTCCACTCTCTAGATCCATATAATGATGAATGACATACATTACTCTGAGACTGCTTGTATGGCCTGTAATCTGCTACAAAGACAGGTTATTCTTCAATCCGTGAAACATGTTTGAGAGATGTTCAATAAATATACTGAATCTAAAGAGGTATGAGATTAATGGTGTGTGGGAGAAGGGATGGAGGAGGAGCAGAGAAAGGGAGAACTAGGAAGAAAAAGAGACAGAAGGAAACTGAGAAAAAGTAAACAACAGAGAGGAGAAGGAAGGGAAAAGAGAAAAAGACCAGAAATGATATTGTCAATCTCCATTACATTCATCAAGAGGCAGACATTTAGATCTAGTTACCTAACAACAGCATCCAGATGTAAGAACACCTTACCCAATTTATGCCATCAGTGATGGTTATGGTGTCTATTTGCCCAAAAAAAAAAAAAGGGGGGGGGAGGAAAGAAAAAGACTAAATATCTGATTGACTAGCATGGTTCTCTCTCATGGCCAAAACAGCTCATGATCATCTTTAGGCCAAAACAGCAATTACACTGTTTTCTTTTTTCTTTGCTTCTTCAGACAAAGAAGACAATTTACACAAACTGTCTAAATAACACCAATAGATTAATTACCAATATATTCCAATATTTAAGAGAACAAATGAAATAGCAACTCAATTCTAATCTATTTCCAAACTTAAAACTCTGTTCTGTGCAGGGCCATGTGAAAATGAATGATATACATCACTTTGATCTACACTGTGTGACTAATAATCTGCTTGGAGAAGATAAATTATTATTAAATTTTGTTGTAGAGTGATTTATATAACCTAGGCTCATATGGCAAAGCCAGTTCTAAGGCAGCTTTTATAGGCCTGTACAGTCCCTCAAAAAGATCTTTTCTTTGCTTATGATGGAAGGATAAAGAAAAAAAAGGGGAATATCATATTGGCATTGACAGTGCAAGGGAGAGAAGAGAGAGAGCAAAGAAAGAGGAAGAGTAGAAGAAAGGGATAAACCTTCTCTGCTTGAAGCTGTCCTCTGTCCATGAGAAGATGAAGGATATACCAGTTCATCACTTTGACGCATATAGTGTGATTTTCTGTCTGCTCAGAAGACAAATTTATATGACACAATATACGTGACATGTGCCACTTATGCATAATTTACAATATATTATGACAAATTTCTTATCCAGTGCTGAAGCCAAAAAAATGTGCTCTGTATGTATAATCCTTACTTTAGGCCAAAACAGTCATTCCAATTTCCCTTTTCCCTCTGATCCATAGAAAGCCATAGCACAAAAATTAACTGAAAAGTTTATGGAGGAGTTTTAATGGCAGGCACTGCAGCAAAAAAGATTCCAACTTTCTCTTTCCAAACTTGAATCTCTTCTCTCTCCCTGTGTATGAAGAAAATCAATGATAAACATAACTCTAGGCCATACTTCATGGCCTCCGATCTGCTCCTAACATAAGATACTAAGACAAGTCACATATGTTGAAGGGATGTTCAGTTTACATGAGTAATTTGGTTAATCTAGTTCTGGGACATACAGAGCAGTAAGAGTAGATCTAGTCATGTGTAAATCAAATATAAAGTATTTCTTTTGTTTCATACCTCTGATAGGACAAGGAGAAACAGGGAAGGGAATGAAGAGGGTAACACTCACACTGGCTTGTGAAGACAAGGGAGATGTTTGGGGGAAGGGGGAAGAATGAAACACAATAGGTGAGAAAGAATTAAAGAAACACAGGGAAGGGGGGGGGGGGCAAAGTGAAGGGGACAAAGAGAAGAAACAACATTCTCATCCTTCATAATCTATTGCTCCCTTGTACTTATAAATATATATGTACAAAAACTTACCTGGCGATGTACGTTGAACAGTTCTGATGACATTTTTCTGAGACTCAACAACTCTCTGAATGAGTGGAAGGTAATCTCTGTCAGCAGTAATAGTGACTGTACTCAAGCTTGGCAGATCACTTTGTCTACTTGTCGATAATTCAGACAACCACTGACATACCTCAAGGCTGAATTTGCTGACAAGAGTCTTTTTTTCCTTATCTTTTTTGGTGTCCTTAGAATCTGAATAAAAATAGAAAAGATGCATCACAACAGCTTACTTGGCATTTCTTTTGGGGTTTCATGACATTTTTTTTTTTTTAACAAATATGGAAAATAGCTGAAACTGGGTTGAATTGCCAAAAATCTGGCAAAAGAAACAGTATCTAAGATTTGATTTGTAATATATATTATTATTTGCTTGCATGACTTGAAATTGTTTTACATCACTAAGTACATTTCCCCACAGCAACTCATGAATTCAGTTCTTTGTTACACTGTCTCCAATTTTGGGCTATTTAGAGATATATATGTCATGTGAAACCGGGATAATAACTCTGCCACATAATGTAATTGTTCACTGTTTACCTGCATCAGCAGGTAGATTTTCAAAGTCTTTTTGCGCTATCTCCATGGTTATGGTTTTTATAAGCTTTTCAACCTCCTGTAGTGGTGGTTATCTCAGCGGTCCACAACCGTGGTAAAAAAATAACATACCACTATCTCCATAAATTTTGAAGCAAGCTTATATCTATATTGTGCCATTCAAAGTAACCAATCAGATTATTTAGAATAATATGGAAATGATGCCCTATCTATTTATAATTCAGTCATCTGGCAAAGAGTTTGAGGCAGTTACATGTCATAAGCAACATCTGTTTTGTCTGTATTTCTTCATAGTATAAAGCAAAACAAATCAAGTCGTATTACTACCATTTTGAAAAAAAACAAAAAAAACACAGGAAGTATTCATTAAATTTAGACCAATGTTCCTCTGTTGGGGTGGGATGGATAAGGAAAAAAAAAAAAAAAAATGCTTATCTTGACAAGCTCTTTCTAGTTTGCAACGATGGCCCTTGTTAAATCAGAATCTATTATAGTTCAGCAGTTCATGTTTTGTCACTTATCCCATTAATTTATATCCAAATAATTCTGAAACAGTATTCATGTATTGTGTAAAACATTCCACAGCAGGAGTTTCATAATTTTGGGTCACACACTAGAAGGGACAATTTTCACACCCTTAAATTTTCTGAATTTCTGGTTCAATGTTATGATTATTATTAAACTGACACAAAAAAAAAAAATATGAGTGCTTTACTAAACTAGGATACTTGGACTTTAATTCTAGACGTCTCTATTTTTCTCGATAACACTGAGTACCTTTCGAAGTTGTGTCATACCTATAATAAGTCTAGTCTTCTGATTTTCTGAAGTCTTTTATTGTTCTATTCTTGTTGTGCTTGTTAGTTTGTATGTAAATGTAACTTAGTTTATGACAAGGAAATATTTAGATACCATTCTGAATTCCTTAGGATTGCTATTTTAATAGTTATATGACAAGTTTTATTTATAATATGATTATTACATTTATCAGTTAGGAGAAACACTGCTAAACCATTTGCATTTTTTCAGACAAAAGTGAATGAGAGCCTTAAAATACATCTAATCTATTATGTGATCATGTATAACCTTCATAAACAAGAGGCCATTTGGTGGGCAAAGGAAAGAGACTACATAAGGTCTAGTGAAAAAATATGGTTTAAAAAGAAATCTAGACTGATAAAATGTAATAGGCACTCTTAAATGTAGCTAAAATGAGATATTTTAATACAGAAATAGTACAAGACAGAACTTAATGTACTATAACTTTCAAACAAAATGTTCAGAACTAGTTATCTCTAAAGTACTTCTCCTCCATTTTTGATGAATTAACAGTGCTTTGTTTGCATCAACTGATGAAATCAAACAATTAATTGTATTTGTATCTTGATACAAAAACATTTTCATTAAAATGGTTATTTAATGTGAAAAAAAAACAAAAACAGTCACTGAACATAGAACAGCCTTTTCCTCAAAATGCAAAAAAAAAATGGAGATAGGACAACAGAGAACTGAGCTTGCAAATTTTTCACTGATTCAGTCAGCTGAGATTGGTCTTATGGATAATTTCAAGATCAAATTTCAAAGGAAAGCATAATGAACTAAATTTCATTACATGCACTGCATCAAACCTCAATTCATAAGAGATGTTTGGAGTCGTCATTACATGTTCAACATCCCAGGAAGATGTAAGTTTACTAGAAATACTAATTAACATTTGCTCCCAAGTTGGCAGTGTATGGTATGGATACTTACTGTGATACAATAGCTCACTAGTAATTACAACATGTGCAATGGCAGGATCAGCACTGGCAGAGTTTTTCATATCCTGAGGAACAGCTTTCAAATATTTGAAAGATTTTTCCACATCATTGGATTTTAGTTTCACTTTGCAAATCAGCCTTGGGGATGAACCTTTTGGTTTCGAGAGATATCCAAAGTAAAATTTGTCCTTGGTAGCTGGCAGGTTATCAGCCTTTTCAAAATTTTTTGTGGCCTCAAAGAAACGTATGCCACTTATTTTATTGAACAGGCCACCAATGACGACCACAACATCTGCCTTTAAGTCCATAGTACATTTCTGAGATAAGCGAAGAACAACATTCCCTATCTGATACGTGTCAGAATATCTTGCAGGCTGCGATAAAGTAGTGGATCCAGGATTCGGATGCCGTTGCTGAGAAGAAGGCATGAACTCTTTCCTTTTTGTCTCAGGTGAACAAGCACATGGTTGGTCCCATTTCTTCTTGAAACATTCTATAATATTGTTCACCATGATGTCATTCAGATCCACAAAATAGATATCACTCAGGGAACATGAGTTGTGCTTTTTCCATTCATCAAAGTGCTTAACAGCTTCCATGTAACTCTGTGCACACATTTCAGGGGGTACCTTGAAATTGGCTGAAATAAATACAAGAAAGATACATTTATTACATCTCACATCAGGTGTAAGCTGTAGTATTTGTTTAATAATAATAATAACATCTCACCCCTGAAGGGCTCAAAGCACTTTACAGAACCAATATGTATTACAGCAACACAAATGGAATATGCCTCAACACATACAGGAGCAACAGTATACACACATAATCACAACATAGCATACAGACATACATGACAGCTGAGCAATTCAGTTGAGCTTTATTGTATTACAGAGTAAGAAATTTCTTACCTGCACTGACTGAGGGCAAAGCCAATGTGGTTGCACCCAAATTAGCAGCTTCAATAAGGCATTGCAGGATAGTCTTTCTCAAATCCAGTTCACATTGATATTTGTTTTGATAAGCATCCCATTTAGGTCCAACTGCATGTAGCACATGTTTGGCAGGCAGAAGTCCTGCTGGAGACACAAAGACTTCAGTAACTGAAAGTGGACCCTTTTTGCTAAGAAAATCTAAACAAGCCCTATCAAGCTTATATCCTGCTGCCAATGATATGGCCCTTGCTACACCTGAACGATGCTCAAGATGTCTATTTGCCGCATTGACTATTGCATCCACTTTCATTTTAGTGATATTCTCCTTTTCTATATGAATCACAAGTTCGCTGTAATGACCTCTGTATATATTCTCATTTCTTCTCACTGCTGGCTGGACTTTTACTTCCTCTTGTCCTCTACCACCAATGGCTCCTGTAATTATCTTCGACAACAAACTTTGTTCTTTTGGTCTTGCACCACGGTGTGTGTCTTGTTTAATTCTAACATCTGGAGAGCTTCTGTCCCCTGCACTTTTCTCTGCATCAGTTCTTTGGCTGCTGGACAGAATGTCTCTGTTAAGTGGCATGAACCTGCTCGTTGCTCTTTCATTTTCTCTCAGGAATTTTGTGACACATTCCTCTGTTCTCTCAATATTATCTTTCAAACCTGCAATAAGTATTTTGTTATCAGTAACTAAAATGTTTTGTGGCCAACTCTTCTGAATTTTATCTAACATCTCTGTTTTATCTCTTTGAAAGGGCAGTACCACAAATTTCACTGTCTTTAAATCCTTTTGAAACTTCTTTCCTCCATCCATGCTCACATCTATTAATAATTTTACAGGATCAGTGTCATCTTCTAAGCGCATATACTCCTCTTTGCCAGAGAGGCCCAAGTATCTCAATGCCAAGTCCAAACGTTCTCTTTTTAAAGAAATTTCAACAAGATTGTCTTCAGATTCACCACGGTCACAGTCTTCCAGACTTGACTCATTCCATGTATCACTGCACACACCTTCTTCATTATGAAAGCCATATAAAAATGCCCCCATTTCTTTACTACCTGGAGATCCTGTGACGTTTTCTGACCTGTATTCATGTCTATGTTTCCTATCACGGCTTCTTGTATTGTGATCATCTATGGAATTTTCTTTTCTCCTTTGAACTTGTTCCACTTTTGTTTGTGAATAGTTTTGTTCTCTGCCTTGAAGATTTCTGACATGATCTTCTACTTTTGCATAAGAATTCAAAGCTTGTCCATTATAGTTAAGGTCCTTACACCTTTCAGATGATGACTTCTTGGCACATGTGATTGAGGTATAGTCAGCCTGCTGTCCTTCTTGGTCTTGCATCATCACAATATTATTTTCTTCTTTCAAATGACCATAATCCTTCTCCACAAGCTGTTCTTCATCATTTTCCTCCTCACTGTACAAGATACTTGTATCGACATTGTATTTTTCACTATCAGTCTGAGCCTCACTTCCCCATCTGTTCTCTCTATGTGTATTATTCTTTAATTCCTCTTCATCGTCAGTTTCTTTTGCAATATCAGAATAATTTTCTCTATTATTCTCAAATTCTTCAAAGGTTTCAGGTGGTTTAGGACTGGATTCAAGGGCTTCAATGGAAAAAATTTCTTCTTCCTCTTGCACATTTCTACTGATGTCTACAGTTTGCGCTCTGTTTTCAAGGCCTCCATAGTCCTTAGGATGTGGTGATGCACTAGGTCCTGATTTTCCTGCAGGGAAATAGTCATAAACATAATTTTTTTTCACACACAGCAACACCTAATTAACATTTTATATGTTTTTTTCTTTTACAAAGAGCCAAGAGTGGCTTGAAAATTTAGTGTTCAATCAATGAAATCAATTTCAAACTTATTTATTTTCCACATATGTCCGTATATTATTTGTTTGATAATTAATGTACTTAAATCGATATCATTCAATGGTCTATGATATTCAAGATACATAAATAGATGTAAAGTATATACTTTATATAGTTTCAAATATAAAAAAAATTAAATATGAAAAGTTTAATGATATAAAAATAAATTTGTCAGTTCAATCTGTCATTGATGAGATGCCTAACACAATGAATAACAAGGAAGTGGGGATAAGATTTGTAGAAATGATACTGTATGACATTTCAAAGAGAAATCCCAGTTTAGTTCATGGACGTGCTAACAATTTTAGCTGCAAATCTTACTTTTCCATAAAAAAAAAACAAAAATCCACCAACATATCAACAGCTATGGAGAATCATAGAGTAATGCATTTCCCGTTGATTGAAGATTATACATTATATGTAAACAACTCAACAACTATGAAATTCAAAATGATGAAATGGTGCAAATTAACTGACAATTAGTCAGAACACCTGGACAAAGAAATGGTCAGATGAAATAGAATTAATGAGAATGATAATCCTTTAGAACCCAAGACTGTCAAACAACAGAAAATATCAGCAAATGTATCATTAGGCATTGTGGACTCAGCACAAAAAAAAAAAAAAAATATATGAATGCTAATTGAATCAACAACAATCCATCTATCAAGAATTATTTCATCAATATAATGTACCTTACAGTGGAGGGTGTTACTTTTCACTCAGTCATATTATTTTCATCTTGGCTATTGTCAATAAGGACAAGACTGTAAGTCATCGTCACTAAGAATAAAAACAGTAAGGACTTTCAGTGTTTCAATAATCAAATAATTTAGTAATATTCATCATAAGGTCTCACTATGGTTTCAGAAGTCTCTACAAACATGAACAAAATGCTGAATTCTTTCACCTATGACATCTCTGCTTCTGTGGCTTTTATTGTTCTCAGATTGTGATTCTGCACCAAATGCTCCTTCTGCAGATGAACAGTCATTAACATGATCTGATAAACTTAAGTGACAACAAAATAAGAACGATAGATTTAAATTTTGTGACAATCCGTGGAAGTAGGAAGAATTGTTCGTAATGATGCTGTATGATATTTTTGAGAAAAATCCTTAATCAGCGCAAAGAAATTTGGCACAAATTCTAACAAGATTAGCTGCACATCATCAAAATTTCTACTGACATTTCAACAGTTATGAACAATCATAGTATAACCACAATCATTCGATGAAAGCTTTTTACAGGTTGAAGATTTTATTGTTAATTTGAACAGGTCCTGACAAAAGGATGCAAATTAACTGACAATTTTTTTAGATTGTCTGAATTCAGAAACAGATCAAGTGAAATGAAATTCACAAGAGAATACATTCTAATACTCACTAGTACTTTAGGTATGCTATGAAGTGTAAGACAAGATAAACAAAAAAATTTGGTGGTACTAATAACCTACATTACCTGGTTATTTGGTTACACGTAAAGGATACTACTGAACAAAATATGATGTAGGTGTGTCAATATGCTGCAAGATTAAAGTGAGGTACGGACTTTGAAAATATTATGGGGACAAAATATCAAAACTGGGTTTTTGTTATTTCTAGACACTTTGATCTCTTCTGATATAAGAATAAATAAAGGCTAGGATCAGAAACATTTGTTTTATGCCCCAAAACATCTTCAAAAGAGCACCACTAGAGACTGTTAGAAAAGCTATCAACATTCATTTGTCAATATTTGAAAATGCATTTTTTTTTTTCCCCCACTTTTTTTCCCCAAGGCTTTTTTTTTTTTTTTATTTATGAACCAAACAAATGACTTCAAGTTTTGAACAGACATTCTCCACAGCATATGTTTCAATAATATGTACACATTTTTTTTTTCTGAATTTTGTCGACTTTCTCAAAGAAAATTGGATTTTTAAGTGGAGAATTGCAAAATTTACACATCTGTGAAAACATATTTAAAAAGTTTATGGCAGATATTATATAATCTATATAAAAAAAATACATGCATTGATTCATTAATAAAAACAACTTCAAATGATTACTTTCAGTAGATTTTACAAGCTTTAGGATTTAAGAAATGGGTACATATTTTTGAGGAGACACATAATCTAATATGGCGGTGCTGTCATGGCAGCTGGGCAAAAAAAAAAAAAAATCTGCAGTGTTCCCCAGTTTTAACATACTGAATTTGAATTTGGATTTGAGGTTAAAAGGTTCCTATTCCAGCATTCCAAAAATCACTATCACAATCGGCATTCCCTCCCTTCCCCCCTCCCACCCAGTGGAAATCTGGAACATTATAAAACACACACACACATCCACATATGCACACACACAAACACACATACACAAACACTCACTCACTAGAAAACAAAACAAAAAAACAAACAAACAAACAAAATGAACATATGTGTAATATTATATGTATAAAAATTAGCTACTTGATGGAAAATATACATCTCTGCAATTTATATGTTATCATACAAAAAAAAATTACATCTATAATAATAGAGATAAATTCTAGAATTACTAAGTAAGCTTAATTGTTTGTTTGATTTATTGCAATATTTCTACTACATCTTTTTTGTTAAAACAGCAAGAAAGAATCACACCTTCCTCCAAAAGTTTAATGAATATGGCAAGACTGGCAATGCTTTGGTGACTGTGAGGAAGACATATCCATCCACATCAGAGTGAATGGGAGGCTGCTTAACATTACCCAACTGTGTGCCAGGACGAAGGTTAGGGAGGTCTCATCTGAGAGATGGTGTTCTCAGGCGGCGCAGTGCTGATGTCTTACACAGAGGTTGTCTACAGGAGCTAGTCAGTTGCCTGTCCCTTGGCTGTAAGAAATTTGGACTGACCATCAGCCTAAAGAAGACAAATATCCTAGCCCTGGGAACAGACACAGCACTGGACATCACCATCGACAACACACATCTTGAGGTTGTGGAGACTTTCACATACCTGGGGTCCACCGTTGCCAGCTCTCTCTCACTGGACACAGAGATATCCAGCAGGACTGGGAAAGCTGCTGCAGTCATGTCCAAGCTGAACAAATCACGAGCTCAGTTCTTTGTTGTCCTATCTCCATTTTCAGCAATTTGGGCCAGCTAACAGTGAACACAAAGATACATGTCTACCAGGCCTGTGTACTCAGTACCTTGCTGTCTTGGACTACATATGCCGGCCAGGAGAAGCGGCTCAACAGCTTTTAGCTGGAGACGTCTCAAGTAGCTAGGCCATGTACGCTGCATGGACGATGGGTGCATCCCAAAGGACATGCTGTATGGGGAGCTGCACAAGTGTTCCTCCTACCCCACAGGAAGACCACAGCACTGGTTCAAGGATGTCTGCAAGTGAGACATGAAGGCAGCCAACATTGACCCCAACACTTGGGAATGCTCTGCCGACAACTGCCAGTTCTGGAGAGCCACTGTCATTAAGGGAGTGAAGCAGGCTAGAAATCACCAGAAACGACAAGGAGAAAGGCGAGGGCAGCTTCTGTGGTAGTGTCAACCCCCTTTATTTGCAAGAACTGTTCGCGAGACGGCAACTCTAGGGTGGGAGCTCCACAGCCACTCTAGAAGATGTCATCCCCAATCCTGCATCGAGAAAAACGGATGCCAAAGACTAACACTCATCTTTCAATTATTTGTTTCCTGAACCCATGCAGAATCCGCACTCCTGAAGCAAAAATGATTTAAACTGGTTTGTTACCATAGATTTGTGTACAAAAACATACCAGTTGATGTAGGCTGAGCATCTCTGTTGACATTTCTCTGAGACTCAAAAACCCCCTGAATAATTGGGTGGTAGTCCCTGTCAGCAGTAACAGTGACAACACTCAAGCTTGGCAGATCACTTTGTCTACTTGTTGACATCTCATACAACCACTGGTATAGCTTTGTACTGAATTTGCTGACCAGTATGCTTTTATCTAATACCTCTAATACCTGGCTTTCTTCTGTATCTTTAGCACCTAAATAGGAAAACAGAAAAAGATGCAAGATAGAAGCTTGTTTCACATATCTCTTGGAGACTCAGGATATACATTCATTTCTGTTTATTTGGAACAGATCCGAAGTCAAATTAATTGACACTGACCCAAACACTAAAAAAATAAAATAATAAAAAAAAAAAAAAACACACAAAAATAAAAATAAAAAATAAATACAAAATAAAAAATTAGCAGTATGTTTGTGAGACCTGATTTGTCCACATGCATATTCACTAACATCATTTCAAATTATCTGATTCCATTTATTTTAATTTTATGTTATTTTAAAACAAACAAAAAAAAAATCCATTTATTCTGTCAGCTCAGAGACTGTTTTCTTGGATAACTTTCTTTGTACATTTTTAATTAAATTAATCTAAATTTTAAAACATGCACTATACGAACTTTCAGTTTACAAAGAGTGTTTATAGTTTTAGAGGGAGAAGGGGTGTGATTTTGTTTTTCCAAACATAATTGATTTTGAGTTTTTATTTTCTCTTAAAATTTTATCTCTTCAGAGTATAGTGGTGCGTTTTCTGCCACAGCAAAGTATTTGACGGAGAATGAGCCCCCCTCCCCTTCTCACCTTCCCCCAAAGGCCCTACTCCCAAAGACTTTTTGTTTTGGGAGTGGAGGAGGGGGTGATAGGGTTAGGAAGCAAACATAGGTTGGGGGCTGGGGGGAAAATAAACTGAACAAAGGCCCAGGACAAGTCATAGTAAGACGTGTACAATAAAGTCATGGAAAGGACTCCAGTATGTGAAGCAAACATGTTCTGAGGTTGCAAGCGCATGTCTGTATAGACATATATCTTTTTTTACGTTGCAAAAGAAAACAACTTCAAACACATATATACTTTTTTTTCATTTGTTGTTGTTGTTGTTGTTTGTTTCTTTGGCTTTTTTTTTTTTCTCAAAATTATGTTTTTCTACAACAAAACATGCAATGTATTTTTAAAATGTTTGAAATATTTTCATTTATTTCTAGAGCAGCTACCATGAAACCCAGCAAGAATAAAATATGTTGCATGAAACAATTGAAAAAAAAAAAAAAAGGATCACTAGGACTGTTTTGTATTCTTTTAAAGTTTTAAAGATTTTTATCTAAGATTTTGGGGTCATATTATATGGAAAATCCTTGATTTTACTACATGCCGAATTTTAACAAAATGAAAAAAAAAAGTTGTGGTAAATCTTTTTTGACTTTATTGAGATATTGAAAAATGCCTTTGCAAATTCTAAGCAACTCTGTCAACAATATGGATGCTTATTTATAATAAAACTATACATTACTGCATGAAAAAATCCATTACAGCAACCATGAGTGGTTGGAACTTTTTTTCTGTTGTTTTGCTCTAATCTGAACATGCCGAATTTGATGGTATTGTTGGAAATCAATTGCCTCCAGCAGTGTGTTAAAACAATTTTCAGGACCTGCTCCTTTATTTCTGCATGTCTGATCTCCCAGAAAGATGTAGGGTTATTAGCAATAAACATTTGTTTCTGAGTGGGCAGTTTAGTAACAGTTTACAGTGTAGATACTTACTGGAGTACAGCAGCTCACTTGTTATGACTATTTCTGCAGTAGTGGCAGCAGCAGTAGTAGTAAAGTTCTTCATGTTTTCAGGCACCATTTTCAAATGTTGAAAAGATTTGTCCAAACTTGTGTTGTCATGGGCTTTTAGGTTCAATTTGCAAATCAGCTTCGAAGATGAACATCTGGTATTGAGAGATATCCAAAGCAAAATTTGTTTGTTGTGGTTGGCAAGTTACTAATTGTTTGAAAATGTTCTTTGGCCTCAAAGCCAGATATACCACTCATTTTATTGAACAGATCACCAATGACAACTACAACATCAGCGCTTATGTCCATGGCTGGTATTTCAGATACATGAAGACCAACATTCCCGATCCAATACGTATCAGAATATTTTGCAGGCTGTACTACTCTAGAGGATCTAGGCTTTGAATGCCACTGCTGAGAAGGAGGCATAAACTCATTTTCAGGGAACTTGGAATTATCATCATAATCAACAACTTCTTGTGGCTCATGGCATGTTTGCAATAAATGAGCAAGCTCATAAATTTTCTTTGTTGTCACTGACTCGCTTTCAACTCAAAGAGGTGCAGCTGATACAATCTTGAAACCTAAGTTCGGTATTCTACTGTAGATATCCACAGTTGCAGACAATTCATCCTCCAGTGTCAGAATGCAGTGTTTGAACTGAAAAATAACAAATAAAAATAAACTGATCCACTGTTTGTTTCCATTCCTCAGAAAATCAACATTTGGATTCAAGCATGTAAGGCTTATATTAATATTAATTTATTCATTTGATTTAGGAAATTCTTGTGCGAATATAACATCAGAACATCAATTTCTCATTCTTGACAAATACATGTATTATTAACGGCATGAGAAAAACATTGAGATGAAATGAGTATTTTCATAATTTAATCTTAACTTCAGGTTATGAAATGAAGATTATTTCAGACTAACAATAATAACATTGACCGTGAATGTACTATTAGACACTTGATGGTGAACGATTTGATAGGAAACATTAAAGATTATTGTCCTTTGTCCAAGTGGAAAAATTATCCCAACATCATTGGATTCATTTCATTGCTGTTTGTCATATTAATATAGACCTATCTGTGCGATAAATCTGCAGTCATGTTTAAAAACATGTTGAGAAGTTTTATTTTTCCAATACTGATAATTCACACTAGTACGAAGGTAATAATTACTTCTAAGATAATATTGTTGAAATGTAAATGTAATGTATTTGGTATTTAGAAATGACAGAACCAAACAAAATATAGTTAGACTCTAGCTATATTATATACATGTATATATTCTAAGTCTTTACCAACTGAAACTTCAAGTTTATTTTGAGATTAAAACATTTAGATGTGAGACATTAACTAGTAGCTATTAGATTCTCTGCAACCTGAGGCATTATCATGGCAAACTTGATTGCATTTGGTGATGTGGGCATATACATCGTTTTGCACCCAAAGCCTACATGATGGCTTTCACTATGATGACACTAGATTACAAAGTCTATGTTTGTATGGCTGCACATAAAGTTGTCAACAGTCAGCCTACCCGGCTATTTTAGTCACCATGAGCTAGAGGTGATCAGCATTCTTATTGTGAATTGTTGATCAATAGATTAGCATGACATTTTGTGTATTGCATGTGGAGTAATAAGTGACATTTTAATAATTTCGATTCCAAGAATTTACAAAAACAGTTGAGATATATTCTTAAACCATGTAAGTAACCCATTATTAATTTCAACAAAGTTTTAGAAAGAAAATGTTATTTGAATAAGCAATATAACAAAAAACAAAAAAAACAAAAAAAAGACTAAACAGATGGATTGCAAGAAATCTGCCCTTTACAATAAAGTTACAGGGAAAAAAAATAATAATAATTCAAGCATTTTCACATAGACTGTAATATTCATTGGTTATTATAACCAATAACTTATACTAGATTCCATCTTTCCACAGTAATGCATATTTTTTATTCTAGTCTTCGAGTTACTGTGTTGTATCAAGATGCTCAATTTCATTGTTTCACCTCTGTGCTCAGTTCTGTCTCTTTAGATATATTCTGCTTAATTCACTATTTTCAAGAATGCCCGACTCCGATGAAGCCTAGTGAAATGGAAATTTAAGTCATTCTAGATCCTACTTTGCCTTGTAATTTTCCTTTTTTATTCCGGAAAAGGGTGGCCTTTGTCGCGGAAGGTAATCAATATGGTTTTCATCATGAAACGAACTAGAATCTAGATCTAAATCTACCAGCAAGCGGAGTACAGTGAAACAGTAGCAGACCCTACGTTGCCTAGCAGCTGTAGATCTCTCTCTATATCAATCCCATATAAACATACAAGATCATTCCATACTGATTTTTTTTTCTCTCTGCTGATATTTTAGCACTTACTTTGACGTTCGCCATTCTGGCGATTCTTTGATCAAAACTGAATCATCACTAGATCTAGAAAGTAAAATGGCAAACAAGCCAAATCTATGACGATTTTCCGGGTCTTGGAAAATGTGACGTAACCGCCATCGCGGTATAACGCCTGATATCGATAGTTGAGATATATCCGTACCATCTCTTTGTTCACAAAACGCGCTCATTTTCATATTTTGTTCAACAGCATTCATTATTGTAGATATACAAAAGTAAAAATGTTGGCGGGATATACTGCTTGTGAATTATATAATATTGTGCTCAAAATTTTGGGGAGAGAGTACCCATTAAAATAACGTTTGTATTTCTCCTGCCTTTAGAGGGGTAGTGCAACATGAATTCAATGTGTCAAATTCCTTTGTGTTTTTGCCTCAGACGAAATGTTTCAGTTTTTGTAAACCCACTGACACACAAATTTGAAGCCGATGGCTGATGAAATTTGAGATTTTGACAATTAAAGAGACGGGATCGTTCAGGCCGCTCTAGCTTCCGTAAATGACCGTAAACCGGGCGTGACGTCATATCTT
>JBCAUA010275425.1:3397-19890 GCA_038406235.1 Peronia verruculata | reverse complement strand
AGATAGATAGATAGATAGATAGATAGATAGATAGATAGATAGATAGATAGATAGATAGATAGATAGATAGAAAGGTAGATAGATAGATAGGCAGGCAATCAGATGGACAAATAAATAGGTATGTATAAGGCTACGTGGGTAGAAGGGTAAGTAGGTAGAATACGGTGAGAAGGTAAATTGATTAGTAATCAGGTAGGCAGGTAGACAGGTAGGTAGGTAGGTCGCAAAGACAAGGTAGATGGATAGGCGGATGGGTAAATTGGTGTGTCAGGGCAGGCAATAGGTAGGAACGCACGCAAGAGGTTCAGATCACAGGATCCATTGAGAGACGAACAAAACGTATAAGAAATGACCATCATATCTCAGAGTAATCGTTCTATGCAGAGAATGCCAAGCAAGTTATGACATCACACATGACATATTCTCCAGCAGGGGCCCGGGGTTTATAAGTAGGTTCTTTGTTCCCACCTGCAAACGGTGAAAGCCCGTCGGCAGTGGGATGTCTCCCATGGAGTGCCATCCTCGACGTTCCAGGGGTGACATCTCTTCTCTCTCTCCTTGCTCCTGTCTTCTGTCCCGTCTTGTTTCCTCTCTTCTTGGCGTGCAAACGTATCTTACCTTGTTTGGGCACAATATAGCCGTAATCGTGCTGATTTGCCGTTAAACCCCAACACAAACAAACAAACATGATAACATCTCTAACAAGACTAAACAACTTGATGTTTCTAAGAGTAGAGCATCAAGAAACTATTGATGCTCCTTTATTACAAATTTCTGCGGCAAATGTTGATGACGATGTACATGAAAAGAATTTAAGCAAATCAAAATGTGGTACATAAACACAAAAGTTGTTGGTTTTATTCATCATTATTCATGACGTAGTTATTAGACACACGTCTAATTCAAGGAACACTTCAATGTACAAAACTTTCTGGTAAAAGCCAGTATATCAGTTTTGGATCGAAATGGAGTCATTAAGACTGAGAATCTTTTCAAATACACTAAGCATAGAGAATGTTGGTCTTCCATAGATTTCTCTGCAAGAAAAGGTGACTTTCGAAAGGGTTGCTCTATAAAATCCCATAGACCAAGTGAAAACAAAAGAATCATATTTTCCTATAGTATGTTTTAACAGTCATATCGAGAAATAGATTGTAAAAGTTTAACATTGCTGAAAATTAAAGTCACTACTGAGTCACAATTTCTTCACATAAAATACACCAGTATTAGATTTTCATCATTTTTATATCCTTCTCCTTTGAAACGCACGGGTTTCTAACGCCAAATCTTCAGAATTGGCAAGGTAAAACGCATTCAACTTTTAACTCCATTTCAATGAAAACTAATTATATTGACTTTTAACACATGACGAGCTGGACTAAGCACAGAGATAAGTTAGAGAGAGAGAAAGAGAGAGAGAGAGAGAGAGAGAGAGAGAGAAAGAGAAAGAGAAAGAGAGAGAGAAAACAATGTCATATAAATAAAAAGAAACATATTCTGTGCAAAAGGAATGGTGCAGGCAGGTGCCATCTCAAGTAAGGCCTTTGTCATAAGTGTGGACAGACTGGGGTTAACAGTGATGCAGAATCAGTGGGTCATACTCTACGTCAGAATCAAACAATGTACGTTAATCAGCGGGTCACAACGTAAGCTTGAACCAAACAACGTACGTCAATCAGTGGGCCATACTGTACGTCAGAATAAAACAAACAATGCACATTCAGATTTGGCTCACCCACAGCCGGTATCATATTTTAGGCAGCTGCCAAACAGATTGAAGATAACACTATTTTCCATCCTAGCTCTTTAAAGTACCACAGAGAAGACAGGTAACATTCTTTAATTTGTGATATATCTTTAATTCTTTAGCAAAAAGGTAGGAAGTTTTGCTTTTTCTTTTTTCAACACTGGATACTAGAAAGTTTTGTAACCATTTCACACAGGTCAGTGTTAACGTCTGGCAAAAACTTCCTTTGCAGACCCTGAAAACATTGCCACTACGCCTTATACTTACAGCGTTTTTATTTTGTGAATCTGTCACCAAAGATCACAAACGCAGACGTCCCCATACTGTCCTGTTATTCACAGCTGCTAGATTTAAGGCATATTCAGTTACCAGTCATGACTTCAGGGTCAGGAATATTTTGAGACAATTACAACTTCCGGGTCAGGTCAGTTAATATTGTGATTCGCTTTGTTGTTCTATTTTGTTGTTTTTATTCTTTTTGTGTTTGCTTTTATTTCTTTTAAAAAAAAATATGTGCAAATATATTTTTGTGTTTTAACAAGAAGAACTTGGCACAAGATGAAATACTCTACGAAAATCGAAACTAGAATAGTTACAAAGTGCTTGCCCATTTAGAAATCTGCGCGTTCCACAAGTAGGCCATCAAAAAGCCCATTTCAACCCTGGCGGACCTTTCGGGGATTTCATTACGTCTTCCTCCGTCTGGAGAAAATATCATGAAATAAGTGGTAAAATTGTAGAGAAGGTCCTTACCCATAGGAGTGTCAAAGGGTCGCTTTGGTCAAGGACTCACTCATTATCTCTTTGTATTGGATGTCCTTTTCAAATAGCACACAAGGCTTTAACATAATGATGACTACATCGCGCTACAGCACAGATTGCCATTCCTTAAATCTGCGTTCCAACGTCATCATAAAAATCTTGTAACTCTAACAGTTTCCTATTGACATTTTTAGGGTTAATTCCTGATATAACACATCCTTGAAGCGATAAGACGTAGATGACGATGGTGACTTTGGACCTGGCTATGATTCTTGTCCATGGAACGAGGAATGTCTAGTTATACCAAAATTATGCCTAATAGGTCAGTACTAGTTCAGACTGGTCAGGTTTCGATGTTTGCAAACTACACTGTACTTCCACATGACAATTAAAGATGAATGTCTCTGATTTCTGAATGATACACGGACCATACACAGAATTTTTATGGAAATAAAAAAAAAAAAAGTTTTTTTCAACAATCTTGGCATAGTTTTAAGATGAAAAGTTACGTCAACGGCTAAAAGTGAAGCGAACGAAAGTAATTATGATCGCTTCCGCTAAAAGCCATTTAGTTTGGCAGAACAGCATCGTATTTAGGGAAAAAAAAACCTTTGCATAAGGAACATAAAAGGCATTAGAAGGACCGTCATGGATGTAACGCAGAGGAGACCAAAGTTGATTTAAATATAAATGTTCCTGTTCTGGAGCCTTCAAACGATCGAGGGCAACTTGTAATTGAAGACCACAGGGGGAAAATGACAGTAGACACAAAATACGACTTTCCTGATTATCTGCCCTACCAGTAGCCCTCCAACTGAAGTTTCGCGCCTTCTGTCTGCCTTTGTCGAAAGACGACTGTAACACTATAAATAAAAAAATACAAAGATATATTACGTAAACAAGAGTCGTACACTTTCAAATCTTAAAATTCATTTTACATCAAACTAGTATTTAGTGACTTCTGAGATTTTCCCATGTGGTCTTCATTTTCTTTTGCACACATCTTTATTATTATACAGTCCCTCTCATCGTTCTCGTAAAGGTTTTGTTTTAAACAATTCATTTCTGTTCCAAAGGAGGATTAGAGTAGAACAGGCAAGAGAGGAAAGAGAAAAGTTATCTGTGCATCTGATACCAGTTTAAGTAAATAAAACAAAAGCAGATTTAATATACATCTTTACGGCAACAGCAACAACAATGAAAACAACAGCAAATATCAACAGAAAGAGAACAGCATCAGAATCATGGTTATCATCAACAACAGGCATGTGATAAAGGTAAAAAATAAATAATATATGACCACGTATAAAAGTTAACAGTATGTTATTCCATGCTACTGACAAGATAAGAAAAACCGTCAAAAACAGCAAAATGATTATAATTTGTGTCAAGAGTCACCAACACGTTTGTGGCAGATAGTACTTGTCAGTGGGGCATTTCAGGGCAGATCGTAACAATGACGGTGGTTGGATCTCTCCACTATGGAGACATAACCTAACCTCTGAACTCTTTATACATTGTGACCTTTACTTGACCTGCCCTTCATAACCGATGTGTCCTTGACCTAGGGACTCCATTATTAGGCATTTCTTTCCGCTGAATCCATCGACCGAGGTAACAGTTCTGTTCTGTTCTCAGCATTAAACAAATGGTATTACAGAAGCTTCAATCACCCCATCAGTGGCATATAATAGTCCCACGCAGCCATTTTGTATCAAAATAAGCGCACAGGATATAATGACATCCCAGGCTGAAAAATTAATGATGACGCTTTGCTTGAGTCCTTTCATATATGGTCTGCCAAGATTCCAGCTGTATTCATATCATACTTAACTACTAGCATTTTTTTTTTCAACAGAGTGGTAATTGTGAACTATCCTGGCTGCTTGGGACATGAATCATGACGTCATCGCACCGCGATTGGTATTTCTGTAAAACTTCTTTTCTATATCTACAGTAATTCTTGTGATTTCGTACACCTAATAGAGTCCCTGTCACATTCAGTCAATTCATAATGGACACTCGTTTTACCCCACAAGACGTGAAACTGGCAGAAAGACAATGGAAAATGACGTAAAACAATAAGATGTCCCTGAAATTTCACCACTTGTACACTTTTCTTTTGCTTATAGACTGCATGGGAAAGACCTTGCATTTAAGACTACTGCATTATCAATTGCGACACAGATTATCGATAAATGACACTTATACAGGGTGGCGCAAAAATCCCCGAGCCCACCCAGATTTGCCGGAAAATGCTTGCTATACCGCGAGCTCAGTTCTTTGTTGTTGAGCTATTTGGAGATATACATGTCATGTGAAAGAGGGATAGCACATCTACCATACAAAGTAATTATTTTACCGATCACTTGCCCAAATAGGTAGATATTGAAAATCATGTTTTGCTATTTCCTTTATGAAAAAAAGTTGTTAAACATAAAACATCAATTTTCTCAAAATGCCAAAAATAGAGAGCAACAGAGAATTGAGCTCAGGATATTTCAGCCTATCGTGCATCAAAGGCCCGCGCCCATAAACAGCCATAACAAATCGATCGTGCAGTTATCTGTCACAACACAAGTGTTTGTGGGTATCAGACCAACATCCAATATAAACACTAATGGAACAGTTTTCAGATTTCTTTTATCACATTCACCGAATGGGTTCGTTGACCTTTGGGCCACCCGGTGAAGCGCTTATCCCGGTACAGTACAGGCCCCAAGCGCTTTACATTGGCAATCTATCGCTGCCCCGACAGATCCGACGGGGATACTCACGTACATTCTCAGCTTGAATAACAAATATAACCTAGCTACAGCTCACTATCGCTTTCCTCAACTTCTGTTTGCCCTCATTTCCAGCAGATGAATTTCCCATCGACTTAGATCTACATGTCTTTGTATAAGCATAATCTGGCTTGGACTGAGGCATTTGAAACAACTTATACAAGTAACTAAAGACTCTAGTGAAAAAAACAAAACAACAGCAAAAAAAAAAAAGTTTCTACAAAGGGAGGAAAAACAGAAATTAAAGTTTAGAAGTCTATAGTTTTTCACTGTATATCCTTTTAAAAACTCTCTTTTTAGCGGACCTTCCCTGGTTTTTCTGAATTATTGTTCTGGTTAACAAATCTTAGCTTTATAACGTCAGGGCAAACTTGAATATCGAAAACGGAAAGTTGGCAAATGGAAAAACAGTCTTCTGAAGTTAAGCATAGATAGAGGTCAGTCATCACTGAGCCAGTGTGTGGTGTTCACGAAACTGTGATACCGTGACAAGAGGTTGTAACCCTTTGTCCTCTGACTGTGCCATCACATGCAACACCGTTCTCCACAAATATTTTCCTTTGTATTTCTACACAGGAGGCTTTCAAATTAATTTTATTTGTATTTTGTATGATTAATCTGACACGAGACACAAACAATATAAAACTGAACATTTCCTGAGAGGAATGAAAAGGAAAATATCAGCTTCAAAATAGTGTTGCGTCTGATGATGCAATCAAGGACAAAGGGTCATGACCTTCTGATATTACTACATATATTATACTCTGGGCATGTAAAAGGAAAATATATTTCAAACTAGTGTTGCATGTGATGATGGGGTCATGACCTTCTGATACATTACATACTGAAGCCAGAGAATTCCAGAAAATTTTGAAGTCAGGACACGAGTATATGGGCAACTGGCAAAGACGTACAAATTAATGAGCCATTGGCTAATAGGTAGTTTTAAGAAATGTTAGTTTCCTGAGTGCATCAATGGCCACTGTTTCATAACAGCGATGAACAACAGGCTTAAGAACTTAAAGGGTTAATCTTTGCTGTTCTACAGGTGTCAACCAACTTGATATGAGACTTCATATGTCCTTGGAAAGAAAGCGCTTTGTAATTGAACACTTGCACCACTAGATCCATGAGAGTGTGGATCCCTGTCTACTTTTACCATAGAAAACACAACCTAAGGCCGTAGCCACAGTGCATCTGTGTCTGTGTCTAACTCTCGCACTACAGCCGCATGTAGTCATATTGCGGGCTCGTAAGACGCAAAAACAGCGCAGATGAGTATAACAGAAGACGAGAGCTGACAGGCTAGCTGGCCACTTTGTCAGACCCAGACTCACTGCAGCCTGCAGCAATGAAATGAGTCTGGCCTATATTAACAATATGCGGCTGCAGTGCGAGAGATAGACACAGACAGAGATGCACACTGGCCCCGGCCGTAATTCACCCACAGGTAATCGTCAACTTACGACTGCATTTGGTTACGACTGGCTGGTCGTGAATCGATCTGGTCGTAAGTTTGCCTATGTTAAAATACCGTAATTATACTGTGCTGTGTAATGATCTTGTACTCACTACAAAGCCATATTTTATCAACAATTTCTCAGTTCATTATTTCATTTTCATTCTTTAGCCCTCGAAGTGTCAAGGGGCCGATTTAGTCAAAATTGTCTCTCATTATTAATTATTTTGTTTTGAGCTCCCTTCTAAACAAAGGACAATCTAGTACGATTGTAATTGGATACTATATTATATCCTGTGATTCCTTTAACATAATTACTAATGTCTTGATACTTTACAGAGGGACCTGACAGTTTGGCTTTTCTTGCTGACACTCTTAGAGTTAGACATTGCTTTTATCTTTCTTTAAATTTTTATACTTTTAAGGGTTTCAGTCACATACTGCATACTACAGTACAGATCGTTTATCATGTGCTGAAACGCTGAAACTGCCGTACACTATGCTTTTCTACCATCTAGCAAGCGAGCGTGATGCCTGCAGACCAGACAGTCGTAAAGTCAATGAGTCGTAAGTTGCATAGGTCCTGAGTCAGTGACTACCTGTACTTCTTAACATTAACTTTGACCACTCATTCTAGCATACTAATCCAATACGACCACACAGAACTGGACTCAAATGACTTTTAGCGATCATAAAGCTTAGCTATGAATAATAGTCAACACATCTGAGGTCAGTATTGGTTTAAATGTTTAGCCTTCCATTGAACAGAACCATCCAATATGGCCAAATTACGAACAGAAGCAAACCATGAAGTCAGTGCTCTACTATCTAAATCGTGGAGTAAACAGAAATGTTTCGATATATTTTATTCAAATGGGAAAGAACCAATAACAACAAAGACTTTATTTTCTAAAATCTTAGATCTCTCTTAAAAACGCTGTATATTAGAACATGAATGCATTCTTTCCTCAGAAACATCGAGACAAATGCTAAAGTGATGAAATAAGTTTATGGGCAGGGAAAAATTTGCTTTGATCCAGTGTTGACTATTTATCATTTATTTTTTAAATCAACGACAAAAACAACAGTAACGAAACAAACAAACATATATTTGGCCATTTTCTTGGGCTGGACAGGTAACAGTAAAAACAAAAAACAAAACAAAATAAAACGAAACGAAGCAACACAACATATTGATGAAGAAAGAAAATATCGGAGACATGAACAATTTAGATTTAATGTCCATTTTTCTACAGCGTTTCATCTTTTATTTGTAAAAACTTCTTCCTTTTCATTCCTTTCTTTTTCCCTTTTCTGGCGGTCCTCTACATTATTACAATGTACTGTAGTAGTATATCATGCCAGGTTTTTCTCCCACCAATGTGGAATTATGAGATACAACCCATTTTGGGTAAAGGACAAAGAGGCATGTTGCACAGGATAGGAAAAAAAATAAATTATGTACAATCACATACAAAAAGCAGAATACATTACATAATTCAGTACCATACAAAGTTTGAACCAGCGATATGATATCACAGAGTTACGGCATGATAAAAAAGCTGATGCATTGACCATAAAAACTTGTCATTTTTTAAAAATATTTACTACTGCATTACATATACAAAACTACTTTTATAAAAGGAAACAAAAAATGAATTTTTTAATTCATCCAGAAATAACAGGCAAAGTTTAAACATGAACAGTCTTATTTGGTATTATATATACAATTCGCATGATAAAATATTTGAATGTATAAGTTGGCTTTTTTCCATCTCTTTCCGTAAGACAAAAACATAAAGAACTGAGAGGCAGTTCTGCAAACAGGTAAGAGGACAATAAGGCAGAGAAAAAAAATCTACCAGAATCTCGAGGAATGCAGAAAGTAAAGTTTACAGTAATGATCAAGAATAAAATCAAAGTATAACATTGTGCATGAGTAGTTTTCAGACAAAAATGTCTTGCTGTAACCCTCCATCTTCCCTTCTCGACTCAGCTGACACATCCATCTCTAAGCTCTTTGATTTTCCTTCTTCACAAAAATAATATATCCATGTTTTTAACTTAAGAAAGAAGTAAAATATTTTCTTAACTTTTGTTCTGTATTTTTCAACAAAGAAAAATATAAAAACTCAATGCATGACATTGTATATAAAACCATGACATCTTTGACAAGCTCTTGGTCTTATAGTTTTGGCTTGGAAAATCAGCCAGGGAAAATAAAGGAAAGGAGGCAAAACAAAACCCTAACAATAAAAACAGGAATTCCAGAGGATATATATATAACCACTGAGTCCTGCCACTCAATTCAGTGGCAACATATTACAGATGTACTTCAAATTTAAGCCAAGTATTTTGTATCTATGTGAATTTGCAATCTGAAAAATAAAACAAAGTTGAAGGATCTCTCTCTTGCTGTCTTCTGCATAGTTTATGCAATATTGCTAGCATTGGTGTATATATTCTCATCCAATCAAGTAAAATATCTATGGTCTGATTTATGTGTAATTTTAAAACAAACTTGTGATTTTGTCCTGTGGATCAGTCATTCTCGGTTTCAGTTTAAAAAAATATACTTTGGATGTAACTTTCAAGACAACGTGCCAACAACATTTGCACTAATTTCTGATTTGGATCAAATATCAGACATTAAGTATCTTTTTTTCATAAATCAACCATCAAACACTGACTGCACTGAATGGGTTAATCTGGCAATCCATGGCCCACTGATGTAGACCTAGGGACTGGCATGAACTCTGAACACACTAACTGACTGACTGAAATGGACACTAGTGCTACATACTGCATCAGTCAAGGAGATTATCCATGAGCTGGGACCCACAGCATTGACAGTTCTGGAATATTCACTAAATAATAATAATCATAATAATAAAAATAATTGAAAAAAAAGAGTGAGAGAGAAAGTAAGAGAGAGAGACAGAAAATAAAATTCAATTTGCAACATCTCGCAGTTGACTGATAGTCAGTGCTTTTTTTTTCATAGGGCACACAATCATATCAGTAAGGATCTCTAATGTACCGTCAGTATATACTGCATGCGTCATTCAGAACACAATTTTACTTGACAAATGTTACTTTTGAACAACAGGAAAAACGGTTTCATTCCAAATTTTGCAGGAAAAGCTATAGGCCTATGTATGGGGTCCTAGCAAAACCAGTCATGCAGGAGAAAGTTTCAGTTTGAAGTTACACTAAAGATCCATCATCAGTGGGTTTTTATTTGTTTTGCCATTTAAAGACTTAGTAGAGATATCCCCTGATTTTATATAATTTCTTCAACATTCTGAGAACACTGGCAATAATCTTTTAGAAAACAAAGGCTTTCTTCTATTTGACAATTTTTCATTATCTGATGGGTCTCTCCAGGCAAAGATCCTTGTAAGTTCATCTGTGTGTTTGAGTTTGTTCTAAACCCTAGTATGCTCATAAGTGAAGGTTTTGTTGTTTGTAGCACACTGAGGGTTCTTACATGCTGATGTGACTGGGCTTCATTCTTTACGGTACTATCCCCAGCATGAGGCATAGAAAAGCCCTGGTAGTGAAAATTGAGATGCGACAGGATGAAATCAGCCACTTGTCAAACTGAGGCGATCGGAGAACTCACATGTTTTTCAACAGTGAATGAATTTTTCATGCAATGTTTTTTTCTTCGCGGACCTTTCTACATCAATCTAGGAATGCAGTTCAGGGCTAAATTTGCTAAAATAGATTGAATAAAAGCCCATAAGTTGTAATTTAGTGGCATGGCCTAACAAAGATCAATAAGGATTAACAAAAGTGATCGGCCGTTTTCTAACTAAATTCAGCAGCAGCAGCAAGTCACCCTCATCGTCCTTAATTGCTCATAACTTGACTCCTATTTAAGGTAGAACAAAAATTTATTCACACACAGAAAGAGAAATGACTAATTTTCTAATGATACCAATAACTCCATATGTTCAAAATCTGACGAGAACCTGATTTCATTGTGTCGCATCTCAAACGGTAAAACGAAATGACAAACAGAACTTCAGAGTACAGCACAATAGATTACAAACACACGAGTCTCATCTCATCTCATAAATATATCTGACTTGACTGGCGCTATTAATCCACCATGTACGAAAAATATATGTATATATAATATATAATCTGATATAATTACATCATTTCTGAGGCAAAAAACAAACAAACAGACATTACTGGACATATCTCAAAGAATAAATTAAAAAACATGACATTTTTTTCTGCTGTTTGTGTTGGTTTCCAGGCGGAAAGATATGGATCAAACATAGTAATATGACAGGTGATGTAGGACTGATTCATCTGTTGGTGATTTCTAGCAAGGCAGGATTTTTCTCCAAGATGGTGATGATGATCTTGTCCACGTAGGCCTTCAGACGGAAGTTGATGTCTCTCTCCATCTTCAGTTGCTGCAACAACTGTGGGAAGTAAATGATAGAACAATGATTTAGAATTACACACACAAAGCATTACATACTAAGGGCAGGAGGAACAGGACATTACATACTAACACTAGCAGGAGGAACAGGATTATGAACAGGGGAAGAGAACAGAAAGAAATGAGTGAAAGGATCATGGGTTCAGGGAGGTGGACATGTGGGGAAAGGCGGAAGGATGGGGGAGGGGGGGGAGGGTGTATGAAAAAATGACAAAAAAAACCAAAAGAAAAACAAAAATAGACAGACACAGAAATAGACAGACAACCTAACATTTGAATCTGTGTAAATCAACAGACAATAGATAAATGAACAGGTCGATCAATTGACTGACAAACTGACAGAGACAAACAGACAGATAGACAAACAGGCAGACAGGTAGATAGATAGACAGATAGACAGACAGAAATGTATTCATACAGAAAGAGACAGAGGCTAAGGGAAGGGTGAGGTTGAGAAACAGATGTAATTGCCTTGCAACCAGTCGTTAAGTTAAGGAGGAGAGAACAAGTAAAAACCTACCTCTTCCTTGGTGAGGTGTTCCAGTTCCTCAGCCAGGGACTGCCCCTCTGTCGGTTTTATCAACGACTTGCCCTCACCGATACATCTGTTCAACAACTGGGCATTCAGTTCTTCATTGGAATCATGAAGATGTCGATTCTCCTGAGAGATAGAAATATGAACAAAACGATCGAAATATGAACAAAACTGGCTAGAAATATGAACAAAACTGGATAGAAATATGAACAAGACAAGGTAGAAATATGAAAAAAAAAAAAAAAAGAAGATGTTAACAAAACAAGACAGAATTATGAACGGAAATATGAACAAAACTGAACAGAAATATGTTCAAAACAAGACTGAAATATGGACAAAACAAGATAGAAAAATGAACAAAACAGAAATATGAACAAAACAAATTAGAAATATGAACAACACAAGGGAAATGTGAACAAAACAAGATAGAAATATGAACAAAACACGACAGAGTTATGAACAAAACCAATGAACAATACAAGCATTATTAAAATAGGTGACAAAAATTTGTGTTTGTTTGGTGGAATCTAACCTCATACATCAAACCTCTTATAACACACATCAAAACACTTCAATCTGATTCTCAGATACGACATATTTCCAGAATTTCAACTTGCAAAAACCAGAAGTAATGTTTTCTTTGTGAGTGGGAATATGTAAGTGGGAATATGTTAAAAGGCAAACTGCTTTTCTACTAGACAAGAAATGGCAAACAAGAAAAAACAAATGTAACATCAAAAGAGACACCACCAAATAGTCCTTTTATTTTGTTCCTGCTTAGCCCAGCAAGCTACATACTATTTAGCATAGAAATAACCCACGTCTGAAGCTGTATTGTTTCACCTTGCTGGTGCATCAGGGATGTCAGTCCCTCTAACATGAAAAAGTAGGAAAAGTTGGCCCCATATTCTTTGGCAACATGCAAAACTGAAGCATTAATGGTAAATGATACCGGATTTGGAGCCAACAGAGAAATTACTGACAATCACAAAGTGCATTTTCCTACTTAAGTAAGAAATTTGACATCCCTGATGCATAACTTGTGCCATTCTATATCTAAATACTGATAGCGCATTTATTGGTTCTATGCTTTCTATCAATAGCATTACGTCCTATCTAGGACAACACATCAATATCACATCGATCCGTTTAAGTTAATGGCGGGGTATTGAGCTATATAAGTGACTTACTATATATATATATATATATACACTTTTTTTTTTTTTTGGGTATTTTATAATATAATGTGAATGTTGACCTTCTTGAAAAGATGATTTTCTAAAATGCTCTTCTTACTCAAATTAAAATGTTCAACTGGAAAAAGTACACAGTCAAGTTCAAGAAATCAATCAGATTAACGGAGAATAAAAATGTAATAAAAGAAAATGTACAAAATCAGCTTTGAAATACGAAAACAAAATCTAACAAAACAATGGGAAAAAAATGTGTATTTATGATTATATGATCTGAAAGGGAGCGAAGAAGACAAAGAAAACGACGAAAAAGAAAACGCAGTAGCAGTAGTGGTAGTAGTAATAGTACTGGTAGTAGTAGCAGTAGTAGTAGTCGTAGTAGTAGTGGTAGTGGTAGTAGCAGTAATAGTAGTAGTAGTAGGCTAATAGTAGTGGCAATAAAAGAAGATAAACAACAACATCAACAACATCAATGGAGACAACAACTATTAAAAAAAGACCGAATGAAAATGTGTGCAAAAACTACAACATCCTTCTAGTGCTGTGTGTGTCTCGTGCCAAGTATGGTTTCAATCAAAATGAAGCCTGTTTTGTCTCCAGAGAATCATGCCAGGTCACTCTGGCATCTAATGCCCATTCCAAAACAACAACAACAACAACAACAACAGTAAAAAAAAATAAAAAAATTCAACAACACCAATCTAATGCCCATTCCAATACGACAACAACAACAACAATAAAACAACAACAACAACGACATTTCCAAAAAAAAAAAAAAAAGGGAATATATTTAATACATGAGCGTGCAAACATTCCAGGAGAATTGTAATGGCGTGCGTAAAATCTAAGTGGACAACAACAGGCGGGTTCTATGGCTGCCACCAGCAGTTCTAGCTGATAAAATGGGTTCATTTGATTAGACGAATTCTTTCAACCTCAAGGCTGTTTTACTTGACAAAGATGGAAACAGCAGATCGAAAAAATCGGTAGACATGCAGCATGCGATCTATTGTCTCCTCCATTCACTGCGCAGTACGGTGTAAAAGAGAGTCAGGTCGGAAAACGGACATATAAACAAAGAAATAAAATTAAAAAAAAAAAAATAATAAAAACAGAAGTGCAGAAAATGTAAAAGAGATCAATATAACACTATATTTAGGAGAAACATGCAGACCAACATAAATATGTAATAACTAGGAGAGTTGACAATTGTTTTTCAATACATGTTTTCGATAAAGCGGCGTGTCCCCATAATGCATCAATGGAAGGGCTGAAACATGGCGACAAAAGATGAATCTTTTGGTTCCAAATGTCATCTCCATCCCCCCCCCCCCCCTCTCCTCTTCCTTCCCCCGATACATACAATAATATCCCTTCGGCATCACAAAAGTCCCATATATCCTTCTTCTATTCATGTATGAAGCAAGTGGAGATGCCAGTATATCAGAAATACCAACACTCAAATATCACCCAAAGCCAGATTAACTGCGAGATGGACACCCCGTGTTCCAATATAAGGACGCTTATTACAAACGAAGAAGAATCTATTGAGAACTAATAGCAAATTCAATTAGCCGTTTCTTCACTACGGTGGCAAAAAAAAAAAAAAGAAGTCTGAAATACCAAAAAGAAATGTCACCTGCCCTTTACAACGCCTCCTGCCCTTTACAACGCCTCCTGTCCTTTACACCACATCCCTTATATCCGAACTCCTTGCTTAAGTGGAATGTCCATGTCAAGTAAAACCCACGAGCCAGTGGCTAACTTATTCTGATGGATAGCGACACTGTCTGATGACTGGCGATGGAGTCATCTTGCCCTATGCATTGCCGGTTTTTATTTCTCTCTCTCTATATAAATATATATTCTATTCTTCTCACACAAATACACATTTGACATTCACAAACATGCCGGATCCCGTTCCACAGAGGAGGGAAAAGAGAGCTGGGGCAAAGAGGGATGTGAATGTTGCGTGCAAGCAGAAAGTTGGACACTGACTGTGTGAAGATAACCATAGCAACCGGGGGACATGACAGTTTGTATTTGTCTTGCAACCAGTCAGAATGAGTCGTATGTGGACTGTCCACCAAACGGAGATACATGTATTACCAACACGTAAAATAAACCTTCATCCGTATACATGCACTTTCATATGGTGAAAAAAGTTCTCAGCTTGTTAGAATGTAGCCAGGGAACAAGTTTTTCTTCCTCCACTACCCCCCCCCCCTCCTCTCAATAAGAAATCAAAATTCAAAACACACCCTGTACAATTCATAAACCATAAGAGAGCCCTCTTTGCTTCTGTCGGTCTAGATCTGAGGCAAAATAAAACTCATTTGCACTTAGCCGACTTTAATGTAGAACAAATAAATTGACTTAATCAACTGAACAAGCGTGATAATACACTATCATACTATAAACCTTTTCAAGTAAGCAAGTCATTAGATATAATCATGAGATAAGATTAGATAAGATAAGATATAAATTTCTTAAGTGTTCTTGTTGATAGCCTACATTGTTTTGATATTGTATCGTATGAGCACCTCTGGGCTACACAGAGTGACGGGTTGACTTTATCCAACCGTGCTGACAAACATGACACCCCCCCCCCCAAAAAAAAAACAACTGAAACACGTGAACTTTCCTCAACTTTTTGCCCTCGTAGACATGTAAGATAACGTGCTCACATCGCCTTCACTGAGCTAAACATTCCTGGATTGGGCGGGGGCGAAGCTCGTGAGTCCTTGTTAGTAGGTTGCTGTTTCTAGTTTTTTTTTTTCCAAAGTTTTTCAGGCATACGAGGCAGCGCTGAGTTAAAGACGCTGTTTGAAGTACAAGTAGCTATCTTGCCTTTCAACACACTTAAATTATTTTTGAAGCACAGGAGATCCCAGTCTAGAAGGAAAAGGAGATGAGAGGTGGGAAAGGGGGGATTTCAGTGGTATGTGAGAAATTAGGAGGAGTGTTGTTTCAGAGGATACCAGAAGTATGGAGTTTTGCTGTTGTTAGTTGATGTTGTTGATGTGTTGTTGTTGTTGTTGTTGCTGTTGTTTTCACAGACATTAAAGTTGATTATAAGGATATTTCACTTTAGCAAGTGAATGTGTGGCAGAAGCCCAGGCTTCCAAGTAGTGTTTGTTTGTGTTGGGGTTTAACGGCACATCAGCACGACTAAAGACAGTAAGATATGTTTACACGTCACGAAGAGGAAAGGACAGAAGGCTGGACAGTGAAGACAGGAGCAAGGACAGAGAGAGAGAGAGAGAGAGAGAGAGAGAGAGAGAGAGAGATGAGACGTCACCCCTGGAATGTCGAGGATGATATTCCATGAGAGACATCCCACCGATGACAGGCTTTCACCGCCTGCAGGCGGGAGCAAAGAACCTATTTTAAAAACCCGGGCCCCCGCGTGGAATCTTGTGGTGTACCTCTCTACTGTATGCGGTTACGCCACAAACGTTCAGCGTAAGCACCGTGCCAGGCTTTCTGGCCGTCACCAGTTACTTTCCTGGTCACAGCCTCCCATATCTTTTACCATAAAGATAGTTG
>JBCAUA010275315.1:0-19890 GCA_038406235.1 Peronia verruculata | reverse complement strand
ATATATGTTATCTATGATGTACATATAAGTAGCCTGAGACAAGTGATGAATGCAACAGTTATTTTTAAGGACCAGACAGTATGTTATTTTAGGAACATCGGTGGGCAATCAAATTATTGGGATTACAGGCAGTTTTGGCCAGCAAAAAGTCGATCGACACCCCGAATGAGCCATGTTGATCGACATTCGCATCTACAAGATAGACGATGGGAAAGTCGCGAATTCTTTGTTGCTCTATCTCCGCCTTTGAGCTGTTTGGAAATGTCATAAGAAACTGGGGTAGTAAATCTACCATATTATTATAATGTAACTAGCTGGGTACCCTACGGCCTCCGTGGAAGGTTTTTTACAATATATAGTCCTGCGACTTCAATTTTTTGGTCAGCATGCGCACCTCGACGCTGATATTTTGGTTCATTAAACTGAATTCATGAATATTACTCAAAGAAAACGTGTTTTCAACGCGTCATGTGTCCCGCATGGAAGTGATGGCGGACAAAATGAATGATAGTTCGGCATTAAAAAAATAAACTAAAACAACTCTGTAAATTCAATCAAAATAAAGAGTAGCCTATAATAGTAACACAGTTGGGTATCAGCTGCCCACGTGTGTAATTTTTTTGAATTTTAAATGCCTGCCGATTCCAACTTTATTGGGCTCTAAGATAAGTGCCACGCCCCCTGATCGTTCTTATTATATAGATTACAGACTAGCTCGTTGGTGAGAGACGTACACGTAACTAAACGAGGCAAGCACTTGAGATCAGGTTGTTTAAACTATACAATAAAATACGAATTTTGTGAATATTTAATTTATTAAACTCAACTTGTGTTTGGAAAGTTATTCCAGTGTTCTTACGACTCCGTCCGCCGCTGGTGGTACATCCGTGGGTTGACTGATGGCGATTCTCTACTTAATTTGCCACGGCAAAGAGTTACATTTATACAATATGGACAAAGGAAGAGATATGCACTATGTGGAGAGATAGCTGCAAAGCTCAGAATGAGTCGTCGAAGGGGACTGTTTTGGATCAATCCACATTACTTTCCTTTTGCCAGACATAACGGACGGGGGGGGGGATGAATAAGCACAGTAGCAGTTTATATTCGACTAAGCAAAAAGCTGGAAAAACCAGTCGGAGTATTTGTACCCAACTTCTAAAAATAGAACACTCACTGATGTTTGTTACCGCTCCACCACGAGATCCGAGAGTTACAGTTGTCACTGGTACCGGGCATTTTTTTGTTTTTGTGTGTCAATGGTAGTGAACAGTTAGGAGTTTGTTTTTGTTTTTTACACTGCTTGTTCAACACATCTTTTGCCTGGCAAAAGATGGTAATAGAGCTGATCATTACCAGTCAAATCTCCATTAGAATCCTACGTTCTCAATGAAGTTGTTTCTCGAATATATACTTGTATGTATAGAGTATATATATACACATGTATATGCATGTACATGTATTTGAATAGTACACATGTCGCAGTGCCACATGCAAACAGTACACATCACATTCCGACATACAAACAATACACATCACATTCCGACATACAATCAGTACGCATCACATTCCTGCATACAAAGAGTACACATGTCACATTCCTTCATACAAACAGTACACATGTCACATTCCTCCATACAAACAGTATACATCGCATTCCTACATACAAACAGTAAACATCACATTCCTACATACAAACCATACAAACAGTAAACATCACATTCCTCCATAGAAACAGTATACATCACATTCCTACATACAAACAGTAAACATCACATTCCTACATACAAACCATACAAACAGTACACATCACATTCCTCCATAGAAACAGTACACATCACATTCCTCCATAGAAACAGTATACATCACATTCCTCCATAGAAACAGTATACATCACATTCCTCCATAGAAACAGTATACATCACATTCCTACATACAAACAGTACACATCACATTCCTACATACAAGGAACAAACAGTACACATTAGGTTTCCCACATACAAGCAGCACAGATGTCACACTCCCACATAAGACCAGTACCCATTATTACTATCATTGTCACATTTCCACACACATGTACAAACACTGACTAAACCCTTACATCCAGTTCCATTCATCCTTCAACTGGCATACTGTATCCCATTTCCCCCCACCTTCACACCGCTCCTCACACTGCATTTACTACAAGTATAGAAAGCAAGAGAGAACAACGAGCAGATGGTTTACTGTAAAGAGTTTAATTCATAATCTAAATGAACACCCAGCTGTTCTGGTCACCCCAGCCCTGTTGCAGACAGACAGGCTAACAGGAAAGGTAACATTCTGAGTACATAAACATGACCCACAGCTTGTAATAATTGCAGTATGTAGTACAACTATAACAGGCTAACAAAGTAAGCAATTTAGTAATAAAAACCAACGTTGTGCGTACACTTCGATCTTGGCAAAGCTCGGATCACACTATCCTTTACCAAAAGAATTACATGTACATGTACTATGTGATGTACGATCTTAATCATCATGCGCATCACTATCTCGTACTGCACAGCGCAGCACCAAAGTTGACTATATGTAGTGAACACATTCTCCAATCCTAGAAAAACATGAAAGTTCGACCCTTGTTTTCCGTGCCAAATTCACCAATAGTGAAATAGAAGGCCTACTAATCAAGCAAATTAGGTCAATATTCCGGACCAAATTAATTTTTATGGAAAACTCAATCCATTTGTGATTTTTTCAAAACAAAACTGGCATTGTAAGAGTAAGACAATATAAAGCTTTCATTCAAGGATCAAAGCCACAAATTACCAGTAGATCTAACGCCCTCTTATACAATAATAATAATACTTGATAGAGAACATTTACACAGCGCTTATCTTGATACAGTACAGGCTCTAAGCGCTTGAAAATCTGTTATTACCCCGTCAGATCGAAAGAAGATACTCATAAATGTTCTCAGCTTCCTGGGAGGCACACAAGGCGTCTATCAGTTAGGCGCTCAAAATCCTTAATCTAACAATATCAATCACTGTCTATAGTCATGTACTGTTGTACCCATTCAAACCTGGGTCAAGTCAAAAAATGTATGTAAACTGTCTTTCGCAAAGCACAAAATGTTGGGACCAGTCAGAATTCAAACCCAGAACAAGTCCGGCAGCTGAACTGCTAGACCACCAACACAACAAACAATTTCTGCATATTAATTATTATGTCAGAAGCCGCAAGTGAATGCCTGTATCCCTCATGAATCTAATATATGTGGAGACGTACACATGTATCTGTTCATAAACCAAAAACATGTGCTGAACGTCTATGTGTATTGATAGAAATATATATAAAGTTCGACAAAATAGCATCAAAAGTTTCACCCAACTATTCAGTGGCTATTTCATAAATGTTCCACTCAATAAACAAAAGCAAAATTACTGGCACCAGAGCATCAATACTACACTAAAATAAAGTGCTGGTGGAGGGGGAGGGTTGGGAAGTCAATCACTAGCAGTGACTACAATGACTGTGTGTTCTGATCTCTAAGCTCATAGACCTGTAAATGGCCCCTTATAAGATTGTTACTGCTAGGGGTATCAGTCTGTCTACATGAAAAAAAAAAAAAAAGGGGGGGGGGAAGTTTCAGGTATATTCTTTAGCAACACGTAAAACTAAAGTACATGTACGTTAAAGGTAAATAATACCGGATTTGGGGCCAACAGAGATATCACTGACAGCCAAAAAGTAGAAGAATCCTCCTACTTAAGTAGAAAATTTGACATCTCTGGATAGTCTAAACTTTTTTCACTGACCAAAATAACTGTGTTTTCAATACCTTTGCGTATATGGGGACAGGGTTTAAAAATGAACCTTTCTGAGAACACTTTTAACCAGATTGTCGGAATTCCGATTGTTGGAAAACTTACGGGTCTAAGCTCAGCTCAGCAAAGTCATCACAACACACTTTTCCAAAGGCAAATGAACACACCAGTTCATTACTCATTAAGCACATCCGCATCTGATGAAAGGAATTTCCAAGACAGGCTCTCTGTACTTTATCTATTCAGGAGCCAAACAGGACTTCATCTCACACAAGGAGTATCATATGACTCCACGGAAAGCAACTACTACATTGTACATTTGTTATTACATGTACATGTATTTCTATGTCTATTTTTTTGTTTAAACTATAATTTCAAAATACATGTAGAAAGTATATTTATAGTACATGACGACACTGTACATGTATTATGCCTATTTTCTGTGAGCACTTAACTTCTGTCAGGGCTCTGCTCACGTTCATGTAAACCAAGAAACAGAGATATAAAATAAGTACATGTACATACATGTATACCCTTTTTGATGCAGAAGCTTCAGTAATAATAATATTACTATTCCTTTCATTTCCTTCTTGGAGAGAGCATTAATAATATTCACAACAGAACTACATGTTTTATCACAGACTGATCAGAATCATAATTATGGAGCAACTGACATGATTTTGCAATATATTTCGGAGACACCACTCATTCATTTTGCATTTTTAGTTTTCAACATTCCTTTCTAGCTCTTATTTCTTCTAGATCCTTTCATTACATAGTAGACATAATACAACGCACAAATTTATTGAAAAAAAAAAAAAATAGAGTATTCAATAATTTTAATGTACAGCCAGTCAGGCTAAACTTACCCTTTTTAAGACCCCCCCCCCCCCTCCCAAAATGTTGACATCAAATAAGGCTGACATTAAACAATATAAAAAAAAAAAATCATAGAACTGCCAAGAAGGGTTAACTTCAAGGAGGAATTTACTTTAAGGGAGTTGACTTTAAGTGGACCATCACACTCTATTAATAACAATGGCATTGAGAAAAAACAGAAGAAAGTTACTTTAGAAAATCTCTCTGTTGAGGCATTATGGCTTTGCCAGCATTTTCACAACCACATGTACAATTTAAATGTACTAAAATTTCTGTAATACATTTTTCAAACAATTCACTAATATAGATCTACATCCATTTTTATTCAAAAGTATCTGAAAATAATACACATTAGATGACTTCATGTGCAAAAATACACATTGTATTAAATATTAAGCAATCTGAAACCAACCTCCTTCCAGTCCTCTTACAGAAATATTCTGAAAGTACTGTAAATGTAATGTACCATTTTGAAAACTAGCCAAGTTACATGTACTTCCCCCTGTCAGGCAGGTGTGTTATATTGTTCAATACACACATTGTAACCTCAAAGACGATTAAAACAAAATTGATGCAAATTTCACCAGGTGATGAAAATGTTTTTCTCACATAAATGTAATTTGTTCACAATTTTTTGGTTCACTTGTTTCAAATACCAGGAGCAAAACTGATTTTTTTTTTCCCCCTGCAATGCTTGAACTATACCTTCTGTACCAAACAGAGGGAAGTAACTGAAAAATTGGCTCGCTGAGTAACCAGACCACTTCGTTGTTAAAGTTTCAACCTCTCAGGTCTTGCAGGTTGTTTTTTTTTTTTTGGGCGATAGGCTCCAGATTTTGATTGAATGTAATACATGTAAATAGTGTACCTGTCATGCCATATATCCTAGGTAACAGTTCCAAACCGTGTCAATCCAAAATAGGTCACGTTATATTTGAGACTTTACATACAAGTATCGTATGTGCTGTGAAATCTGCGACCCGTTTTTCCCGCACGGGGGGGAATCCCCTTCTTATCTCACGAGAGTAATTAATACCTAATTTGAATACAGGAACGAGATTTTGTGAGATTTAGGCCGAGTAGCCAAAAATAGAGGCGCGGATTTCGCAGCAAATAGTATACATGTATTCATCGGAAACCCTCTTGTATCAGGTCTTAAATGGTGCAAGTTTACTGACATAAAACAGGCATGATACAAGAGGGTTTCTAAGGGTTACTCTATGAGACAAAAATATACATGTAGTGTAATCTAACTTTCAACTTACAAAGTTCGCAAATTGTTACCTTCATTAGTCTATATTCCACACAACAAGTGCAAAGAGACAGGCCATGTTGCATGGACATCTATGTACAAATTGAGCTTTTCAGATGACACACTTCATCTGAGCATTTCTCCACTACTTTAGTTTGTGCACTCATCACCTAAAAGTCAATCAATTCTGATTTTGTATAACTTTCATCTTATCGTGAAATTAATATTTTGGTTGAGCAAGAAATAGATTTGGGGGGAAAACAGAAAGCAATGCACCCATTAGCACCTCAATGCAACCACTCAGTCAAACAAGCAAACAAATGAAATGCTCAATTTGTATGTATCTTCTCATTACACATATACATGTTGGACAACCCACACTGCAAACTCATCCACAGCAAATCAACTACAACTACATACACACACATCTATCATCAAAGTTCAACCTCAAAGGAGAAATTTCAAACTGAAAAATAATGATAAATACAGAAATTTCATTCATAAAATGTTCAGCTTCGAAGCACTGCTCATTCATTCCCATCGAGCAGATTCACCCGTATAGAGGTACACTTATGGATATTGTACAGATTTCAAAGCACCAACTATGCTACAGGGATCCCATCATTATTTGAGTAATACAACAGAGCAGAATTAGAACTGAAATCTTCAATGTCATTTGAACAATATATGGACAAACCCACTGGATGGTGACCTCTTTACATTTCCAATTACATGTAATTCCACATTAAAGACTGACATCTCTAAGGACGATAAGATTTATTCATTAAGATAGCATACACAAGCAGTCCTATTTTAACATTTTTTCTCATGTCAATACAAATCCAAGACTTTGTTAAGAAAATCTGTTTTCAAAAATGAGACGCGACACAATGAAATCAGGTTCTCGTCAAATTTTGAGCATATGGAGTTATTAGTATCACTGTAAAGATTATTCATTTCTCTTTAAGTGTGTGAAAAGTAGAAGTTGAGATATTGGCTATTGAAGACAATGGGGGTGGCCATTTGCTGAATTTATTGAGAAAAGAACCGGTCATTTTTGTAAATCCTTATTAATCGTTGGAATGGGGACACTAACACTTTTTGGGCTTTTACTCGATCTATTTCAGTAACATGAACTCTGAAATGAATTTTAGACTGATATAGAAGGGTTTGGTGACGAAAAAAGAAATTGCGTTAAAAATTCACTATTGAAAAACACGTGATTTCTCCCGTCAGCTCAGTTTGACGAACATCTGATTTCATTGTGTCGCATCTCATATTTCCTTTCACTATCTGACAGTTCACAGACAGCTATCCACAACTTGCCAGATAGGCACAGGTATCTTCAAGTTTCTTTGGCCAGTATGAGTCTCCACATACACAGGACTGTACACTACATACATATGTATTTCTAAAAATTGACCCAGAGTTCTAGATATTACCCTAGCAATATCATATCATAGATATCCCCTGGTGAAAAGCTCTAATGGCAATTCTCTAGTGACTGCTAATATTTCCCACAGTTTTAGACTAACAACTACATGTACATGTATTAAGTAATGCACAGCTTATCTGCCTTACTTTTCATTCAATATAAAAGTTCAAATATTATGTCAATGCAGTTATCAGTTAACCCTGAACCTTTTGTTTGTTTTTTTTTTCAGCAGAGATGAAGAAAAAATTTCAACTTTTAATATCTTACTTGTCTTTTCTTACAAGACCCATCTTGTCCTAACTTCACTACTATCTGACAATTATTTAACTCACATTTACAGAATGTGGGGGCCAAGTGTGGATCATGATGACCTGATGGCAGTTCTACTAAATCAGGATGATTATAACTCTTCTCTATGGGTGACAGCCTCAAAAAATTTAAAGCCAGTTGAACCTAGTTACCCTCCACAACAATAACAGTAGTGAATGAGTAGCTTTCGCAATTTACTTATGGAGGAAACGTCGGACCCATTTCTGGCTGGAAATTCCATCAGGTTTTTCTGAAATCTTGTAATTTTCCATTTTTTACTCCTTTGTCATCTTGTGAAAAGATAGAATATTTCTCTGCATCATTTTTTTCACTCAATTAGTAGCAAATTCAGCATCAATAGGAAACACATTTTTCATTATGCACACATATCAAAAAAAGGAACAAAATTCACATGAAATGGGCACTTTTGTGTCAAACCAAAAGTAAATTAAAAAAACAAACAAACAAACAAACAAATGAGCTAGCACTATCCACTGATGGCTTGGTATTCTTAGGATGGGACAAAATAATGGCACTTAATCCCACAAGACAAAAAGTGATGTACACATTTACGTTTGTATATGTTTCGGCCTTTCAGCTAATGGTGTGGCTACACTATCTCGGCCATAATGTACAAGTAATCCATTAACTACCTGAACAAATGAGGCCCAAGGCAGAAAGGGGACTAATCCAGTTTTAACATAACAGAATAACCAACTCTGAAAACTGCAGATGCTTTATTTTAAGTCCTGTAAATACATGTAGACTTTGAAATGGAAAAAAAAAAAAAAAAATTCCACATCTTGGCCGACAATTCTGTGTGATGTACAGTACAGACCAAGAACCCCGCAGTGAGGACTGTTTTTCTTTCTTTCAATGATGACATTTACTTCTCTCTATCAGACACGTGGACAGACAGTAATGTAAAGAAGGAAAAAAAAACATATTGTGCCAAATTTAAATGACAAGAACAAATTCTTGTTTCCTTGCATGATGCATTTCTAAAACTTCAGATATACATGTAAGTGTAACGGAAAAAGCACAAAAATAATATTTTCCCTACATACACTGCTTGCTCAACACCCCTTGTGGCTATCACAGGGGAGTGACCGGGCTGTTGAAAAATAGTTCCTTTAGTACATGACAAAGCAAAGAATGAAGATAAAAAAGGACAACAAAAGTAGATTTGAAAAGCTCAATATAAGTAACATTTAAGTAGAAAAATACTTTGAAAAAAAATGTCTGCCACAATATGTACTGAAAAGTGCAAAACCTGATGAAATGGAACTGCTTCAGTGTAATTAATGATACATTATAGAACATACATGATGATCCACACAGACAAACAGGCACACAAATTCTGAGACCCAATGGTTACTTTGCCCCCATCATTCACAAATTACAAAGAGGAAATGATCATTTCATTCAAAGTGCATGACACCTGTCACAGATTGTCCAAAAACCTAGGTCTAACATATAGATCTATGCTGTAAAAGAAAAAGTGGAAGAATGCAAATAAAGAAACAAAAATCTTGGTTAAAAAAATGAAAAATTATTCATTACACAAATATTTTGTTCTGACTTTCAAATCTCATTTCAGTCAAAATCTATTCATAGCTCAAGTAAATAATAAACTGATAGTAAATGATTATGGTGACCACAGTATATTGGTGCTGCATTTTCCAAGCCCCTAAGTTTTAATTTCTCAAATATAACAAAGAGTGCCAAAATATTTTATTTCCCAGTTATTCACATAGATCAAACCTAAAAATGAAAAAAAAAAAAAACAAATACAATCTCTCAGATTTGTTCCAACACTGCTGAGCCAACTGAGAAATCACGTTTTTTGTCTCTGATGTTCAAGTTATGAATCAGACTTGAAAGGTTTAGTAGAAACATTCAATGATGATGTAAAACCCAGGTCGATATTTATGCCAACAGTATGGCCAATGAAATCCTCATTCTCCGATCACACCCAAAGACAAAGAGAAAATGAGACAGAGAAAGTGCCAGGCCTAGGGTGAGGAATGGACATGAATAGCTTGTCATAGAGGCTGTGACAGAAAGTTGTCATTCTTTGTTCATTGTCTACATCACCACCTCCAACACTTTTAAGAGAATATGTCATGCACCCAGCCAAAATGAGTTTGAAAAAGAGTCAGGCGATTTGGAGTTATAGGCGTTTTTAACTATTTTACAACTCAGACATCAAAAATATTCTTTTTTTTTTTTCAGGCTAAAAAAGGTTAGGTTTTTGTTTTGTGAAAAGAATACAAATTTTGGTATCTGCGTCAGAAAATAGTTAAACTTGTTTGTAACTTGTGATCGCTTGGCACGACTTCAGAATCCTTTGCTCTGGGCGCATGACATATATAACATTTGTTTCCTTTGTATCGTGAATCATATAAGTTCACAATCTGACCAAAAAAAAATAAATAAAAACCTCCTGTGTGGGAGACAAAGAAAAAATATGATACTAAAAGATGTTAAGTGATAATGTGGACAAAAGGTCATGGCCATCTGTCAGAAGGTCATGGCCATCTGTCAGACTCTAAATAACATGAACAAATCAACGAACTTCATAATCATAGGGAAAATTTTGAAGAACAGAAACAGAATATGTAATACGTTGTGTATTTAATGTCACATCAGTAAATTTGTGCTTCATCCAGAGACATTTATATGTCTCACACACACAGCAAATGAGTCAGCAGTCATGCCAGGCAATTCTCGAGTTACAGCCGTATTGAACTATGTTCCACTTACCAAAGTTTTTGTATTTGTTTTCCACAAAACAAAAATTCAACCTTTTCTAATCCGAAGAAAAAAAAAAAAAAAAGGTCTCTAAGTTGGAAAATAGTTAAAAAATGGCCGTAACTCATGATCTCCCAACGCAACTTCTGACTTGTCTGCCCTGGGAGCAAGTAATACCTTCCAATATAAACAACAAAAATTTCATGAGCAAAAATAATTGTCAATGTTCCAATACATCTCCTCTGCAAATCTTGAACTTCACAACTGTACTCATTTGCTATACACCGGTTTCGCCTTCACTGACATGGCAGCAATGCTTTACAAACTGCCATTAAGGAAAACAACAATAATATCAACAAACAGCTGTCACATTTTGCCTTGATGCCATTCGGCTCCCGTGTGGCAATCCAGCTTTAATGTCTGGAATGTTACAATTTGTGTAGATCCCTCCTATGATCACTAGACTGAGTCATGTTCATAGAAACAGGATGTGTGCGAAATATTCCATCTCACATCATTTCTCAACTGAAGGTGATAAATCACACATTTTTTTTTTTCTATAAATTCTTAAAGGTAAATAACCGCAGCACTTGACAGAAGTTTTCTGGATGACATTTCCTCAGAATCCACTGAGAGAACCTTCTACCAGAACCCTAATTCTTGTTTTCTTGACAGCTAATCCCACTTCACAAAGAGCAGCAAGTTTCTGGGCAAAGTTTGTAGCCAGTTGTGAGCGCTCATCTCCATCCAGGTATGTGTGAGTTCATTTCTCAAAGCAGGTGAAAGAAGAGATAACTGTGGCCATGCAAAGTTTCTGTGAGCTGGTTCCTGTTGTCCTCGGCTGCTCAAACTGATTTCCTTATCAATGAGACATTTTGACCGTTAGCCAAATTACTTCTCTTTGCCAGATACAGGGGACATAACACACGCACTATCATCATCATCCTGTGTCATCTCCTTCGAGGTCAACTTAAAAGAAATTTGCACTTTCACATTTACACACATTGTACAGTAAGAAAAAAAATGCTTTTATTTTGGGTATTTCAAATATGAGTAAGTGAAAATATTGAAAAAAATCACCATGAGGTGGGGGCAATTTTTTCTCATCATTATCATTTTTTCAGACATTTTTTGCCTCATAGGTTTCAAATCACCGGGGCTAAAGTGACTGTTTTCTTTCATTATCATACTTGACATACAGCTCTTCTATTTGGGAATGGGAAGTAGCTTAGCTGGCTGAAATAATGGGTCACTGAAAGCTCTTTTTGATCACAACTCAAAACATCTTGCACTCCACCTCAAGTTTTTTCTTTCTTCTAAATACTTCCTGTATACTGACAGGGCATGGAAATTTGTTTCGACATTGCCGACATATTACAAGAATAACATGTTGAAAAATATCAAACATCAAACAATATTCTTTTTTTAAGACTGTACAAAATTCCAGGGATATCTAGAAAAGTTCCAATCTCTAGATCAGTGGTTCCCAGTGTTCTTGCACTCATGACCCCTTTCCCACAAACTTGAAACCAATACAACCTCCAACCATCAGCAGTTTGATTTACATTTTTATTTTCTGTGATGGAGAGGGAAAGATGTGACAAAAAAATGTATTCAAGAATCCTCTAATTATTAATTATCAAAGTAATGTCATCTAATCACACTGAACCGCTGCTACAGACATTTCTTTTTCACTGAGACAAAAACAAAAATATGTGAGAGAAAAAAAAAAAAAAAATGTAACTGATGAGCTAAAATTAATTTTATCCCAAGCCATCTCAACTAGCAAGGCTATGTGACTCGAACGAGATTGCAACCCACCAGTTGAGAACCCTTGCTCTAGATGAAACAAATTACATATGTGTATATGAAATTGCCATCACAACAGCCAATCAGGGATCAAAAGAAAGACAACGGGTGTAAGCTGTAGTTGACATATTATATATCTCTTGTTAGCTCAAAATGTCCCCCTGCATGCTGTGTGACTTGTTCATGGATATTATCAGTACCGATTCACTTATCTTCGCTTCATGGAATAAACTTCTAAATGAGATCTTCATTTGCCTCAGACTGACGGAAATACAACACACCATAAACGATGAGTTTAATTATGAAGAAATAAGTCAAAATAAACATCAAAGACATAAAAAGCCATGCCCCTGGTATAATATATGGCTGATATTATAAGCTCCCATTATTATAAGTAAAATGGTGGGTTCTGTATCAAACAAGGAAAACAAAAACCATCTGCAAGTTGTCACTCTGTTGGTCAAAAACTCCAGAGTATGAACAAACGTAAAATTTTCTCTTTGAACTGGACTGATTACAAGAAAGGGCTATTATCTGCAGACAGCCTATGAACAGATAGCAACATAATCTTCTGGATATGTTCTGAGTTAACAAGGCACTAAAAGGATGAAATACTGATAGTTATCTGGCATACTTTCAATGCTTATCAGATAACTTCTCAGAACAGAATCATGGGCCAAAGCATGAAATATTCCAATCTAACTCTTATTATCGAAATTGGGGATCGTTTTTCACCTCCAAAATTAATTCCCTTTGCAATACTGCTGAGGGAACTTAGTTCAGAAAAAAAAAAAAAATAATTTTTACACTTTATTGCTTGAAATAAGCACCATGAAAATTCATAGCCTTATAATTTCATCTAAATTTTCCATGATTGATGTTTCAAATTAAAAAGAGGGGAAGTTATTTTTTTTTCCATCTTTACAGTGCATCCGCAATAGCCCGCGTGTTCTGCAAAGGGAAGAAATCTGGCTAATGAAATACAGCCCTGCGTCTACCCATTATCCAGATAGGTACAATGGAGATCCTCTTGTGTTGCCAGTTAAGACATGACAAAAAAGGCCATCTATCACATCAAATTTGGCAAACTCTTTTACATGAACACAAAAATCATGAGTTACCCACACCCCCTGAAGAATGCATGTCACTCACACCCTGAGAAATTCATGCTCAGACCAAAGAAGAAAATAATTGTCAGTAAAACATGGTTTTCTTCTGCCTGCTGCTGTGCTGTTTCAGCAATGCTGCATAATCCAGCTCTTCCGTCAGATTCCTGGGCAAGGGAGCATACTCCTCCTCCACTTCCCGGTTTCCGTCTGCAAACAGAGACAAAAAAAATAAAAAATTGGTAGGCTTAACAATCATTTTTTTTTTTTCTCAAAGATGTTCTCAAAAGAAAAAAATTTTTTTTAAAATTAAAAACATGCTTTTCATACCACTGAAAAATCTTTCCCACACATTAAGCATTAAGTTATATGAAATATCAAATACATGTATATATGCCACTTGTTCAAATCAGATTTGCTCTACAAAGGTTATAGAAACATTCAATGTATTTTTTATTTTTTTAAAGTAAACAAACCATGAAAATGTGTCGTGAGTATTCTTAGTGATGGTGATAAAGTGATCCACCAAAGATAAATCTTAAAAAAAAAGAAAAAATTTCAAACCAAATTGAAGGGCCCTTGATACTCTACAGCTCTGTAATCAGCAAGAGAACACAATTGCTCTCAAAACAAACTTACTAATTAAGACTACTACTTAAAACAAGGCAAAGTGCTTGAAAGTCAGACAGTATGTATCAAACCAATGATCTATGAAATCTTTGTTACCTAAGTCTGCATACTGGTCTGGACAGAACTGCCTCCTTCCTCCAAAGCACAGGTCAAACTTGGGTCCATGAGAAATATTATTTCCCTCTGTGAAAAAAATAACACAGCAAAATGTACCATTCTCACTGAAAAACTACTGCTATGCTACATCAACGCCATCACATGAAACAGTACATGCAAAACATTGCTGAACTGAATCCATGTTTGGGAATCTTAGGTCTGCTGGTCTTGGAATCTGATCAACAACATAATTGATATGAAGTTGTAATCCATTCTGGTGCAATTCATCAGTACCGTCAAGATAACCTTCACCAGGAGGTTGAAAGTTGGATAGAGAATGTGGCGTAAATTCATCAGTCCCCCCCCCCCCACCCCACCTCCCAAATTTGTGAATTTTCACCTTTGGTCATTTCTTCAGGCTTGTAGACAGATCTTTATTATACTAAATATTCAATTAATGCAAACAGTGAGAGCTGATAAAGAAATAAGCTAGTCATGATAAATGATTCAAATCATCCAATTTTTCAGCTGAAAGTAAAATCTCCAGTGTTTCGCCCATATGTGACAGGACCAGCAAATAATATCATTTCAAACACCAATATTAATTTAGAAAAGTCAAAGTAAACATTTACAAGAACAACTTGTGAAAGACATATTCCAGAGACATCTGTTGTAGTCAGAATGACAACCAGTGAAAACAAGGCCAAAATTCCAGTAGAATTACCTGTCTGTACTACAATTTAGGTTAACTTCTGAGTGATGAGTAACCACTGATAGTCTGATCTGCAAAAGTCACTGACATTATGGAGCCACAAACTCTAACCCAAATCCCTCATGAAATAAAAGATATATACACTGTACCACATTAATTACCACTCACTTTCCTTGGCCGCTATTGCATCACAGGCATAGGCAAAGGTGACAAAGCCATAGTTGTCTCTGAAAAACAGAAAACAATTCAAAAGTCACAAATTAATTTTAATACCCAAATTCCACTGCATGAACTATCTTTACAATGCCCAAAATACAATTCAAATACCCAAAGTTCACAATCAAATGGTCCTGTGATATTTTGGCCCATCTATAAAATGGAATGTTTATGGCCACCTTCTTCCACTTACTTTTTTTTTTTTTTTTTAAATTCTATTTTCAGCCAGATCAATTTTAAAATAATATAAAACAGCATCTAAAATACTCTAATCTATTGTGTTAAATTTTCCATTGTTAAGCTACAGACCAGTGAAACTTAGCCATATCGCTACACACTTAAGCCCTGCCTAGTAACACATTGGTGGGCATAGAGCGTATAGCAGGTGAGACCAAAATGGTTGAAGAGGGCCTACTGGAAGAATGTTAGATTCTTTTTTTTTGGTTTGTCAGCAGTATATTTTTGACCTTCAGTTTTTGCTGAAATTTTCTCTAGTTTAGGTGTTGATTGAGTGATCTGAATAAGCTGCAGTAGTAAGTTTGTTGACTGTGTTGGATACAGGTAGATCTAGTTTGTTCCTGTTTGAGTGATCTGTGATAGCTACACACCACTTTGACACATGTGCTGTGGACAGAGACCTGTATTTATCTAAGTTCATGTTTGATGACAGCAACAAATTTTTCTGATCTTTTTAAAAATGCTCCTTTTACATGCTCAATATGTGGTACTAAATATAAAAAAAAAAATAAAAAAAAACCATTAGCAGAATAGTTTTCAGATTGCTCTAATCAGCTCAAGAAGCTTTAGTAATTTTTGTGCAACTACAGGAACACAGAGGCTCAAATGAACAGCCAAGAGGTATGATTTTTTTTATTTCTGAGTCTAGTAACCTCAATAGTATAAACATCTTAAGAGATCTAGATCTAGATCTATTATTTGTAGCCGTTGATCTCTAGATCTAGAGATGGACTCTAGATCTGGACCTGGTTCTATGTTACTTATGGAGATTTTTCCAGCAACTTTCCTGATTTTTGTCTCCAGTTTACCACACTTGGTCTTAATAGGTCTTGTCTGGCCAGATTTCTAGACTAAGTCCGTTTAGACCTGGACTGGATAGTGGGACACTTTAGCCTAGGCCTCTCATGAGATCGCAATATATCTTTCAAGGTAGATAATTTCTTATAAAAATGTATTCAATTGAAAAACCGCAAGATCATTTTCTTGTTTGTTTGTTTTTTTGGCTTTGTTTTTGGCCTACTACTATTGAGATGTCAGCAGCACAGAAGACAGGAGCAAGGAGAGAGAGAAGGGATGTCTCTAGTGTAGTCTAAATCTGATTTGTATGTTAAGACTACTCCGAAGGCGGGAAAGCGCTTGTTAGATCTAGATCTATCTATAACTCTATTGTTGGTTTTTGTCTCTGGAATCGATGGAAACAGACTTATTGAAGTGTGGGCTGAAAGAGGGTAAGAAACTAAAATAATATATATATTAAAAAAAAAGAGATACAGACCAGAATCTCTTCGGTCCTTCGAGACTGCATCTCGTAAACATTTTAAGTTTCAAAAAAGTGGCTGCACACACGATCGTGCTTCAAGGGTTGCCAAAGCTTCAAAACTTTGTTGCTGCTGCCCGATTGGTGGCTTTAAACAGGCATTCCTTTTTTCAACGTTTTGATGGTACCATATTAAAAAAAAAAAAAAAATGACAGACTGCAGCCCACTTTCACACGATTAGTGCATCCTGTCACACAACAAGATCCTACCATGCTTGGGCCACCATTAATTCAGCATCCACCAGTCCATACTTTCTGCCTCCCCCCCCTTTCCTCGCAACCTTGACCATGTCTTGGCTCCACCCAGTTTGACTGGCCCATAAGGGCTTCTTAAGCCATTGCTAATGTCACCTCACATCAATCATTCATAGTGATGGTCTGAAGCGAAATTACCCTATTTACTAGTTCTCCTCAAACTTAAACGCAATGCAATCAATGCCAAGAGGAATCATTTTCATTCAAATCCATGTCCTCTAAACAAAACTATTGTAACTTGCTTTTAGTGAGAGAGAGCCATCTATTAAGTTTTCTCCCAATTTCATTCGAGTTTCCTGAAGTTGGGACTGTGTGAGTAATTAGCTTGAAACTTATACAGAAAATAAGATGTCCATTTATTTTTCTTTCATTCCTGGTACAGTGGTCCCTGCCTAAACACCCGGCTGTCAGGAGACAAAAAAAAAGCAGGGTTCTTTGGCAGACAAGTTCTTGGCTGAATTGAAAAATTATGCAACCTGTCTGACCACAGATGGTCTTTAAAAGTATGATCATTATTGAAAATTTAAGATTTATCTATGTGAATAGGTAGTTTTCTTCCTTGTGTGTGTGTGTGTGTGTTCTAATTAGATCTAACAATTCCCGATTTTTCTTGACGTATAATTTTCATCAATAATGGCCAGTGTTTAAAGGTCAAGCGAATTTTCACGAAAAGGTATCACTGTCAAATGAAAACACGATAGTGCTGTATTATCCTACAGAGATAATCGCACGAGTGATCTTAACTTGTGGAAAAACAAATTCCATTTCGCAGCAGAGGCGGGTTCTTAGGTGGACCAGGCTTTTAGACTGAGACCACCCTATCTATCATATCACATAAGTAAATGACCTTCAGCTCACTGGTATACAAAATGAAGAGCATTAGCTGGTAAATAAAAATTGAAAGATTGGTAACCAGCAAAATGTCTATGATAACCCAAAAATAAGTTTTCCGCTGACACAAGTCCAGAAATTCTTATTTTGATAAATTATAAACAACCACCTACCCATGCTCCCTGAAGTTGACCTTGACCTCCTTAATCTCCCCAAAACCTTCGAACCTCTGGTAGAGCTGCCTCTTCGTGTAGCCGTTGGGTATTTTGCCAACATAGACAACACGCCTCTCCTCCTAGCAACAAGAAATAAAATATGGACTGGGTCTGAATCAAGTGAGCTGATGTCACTGACAGGAAAGTTCAATATTTACAATATATACACATGACAGTGAAATTCAATATATTCACTCTGATCACATGATGACAGATAATAAAATGAAAGAATGTGCTGTTGCAACAGTGTAGTGAGTGTCGTGAAATAACAGCCACTGAAAATGTAGATCTATCAATATACAACATTCTGAATGATATGAGAAACAGAAGTAGATTATCTATCACTGAATACTATTGCCTTCTTTTTTTTTTCCTGAAAAAAAATAAATAAATAAACAAATGGAGATAATCTGAGAGCCTACCTTATGTTTCTCACCCAAAGTAGCTTTAATGGTGAAAGGCAGCCTATTTAAAGACATGTGTATGTAACAAATTTCCAAGAAAAAATTCATTGTCTACATATACTGTATTATGCATATAATATGAATGTGTAATCTTTATATAATTATCTATTGTACACTGATAAATCCAGAACTGAGGTATTTCAAGACTGGTCACATGATCAAGAGATTTTTGCTGACATACTGGTTTGTGTACACACTCTGCACATGGCAGGCAGCTCTTGAGCAATGATATGCAATCCGAGATATTCACACCATATAAACACACCCATGTGTGAGCCATGTTTCCTTGGTCATGTGACTGATTTAAAATTACTCCACTGAGGCACCAACCAGCATGGCCAGAACCTACCATTGCTTTCAGTCTCTCCTCCTCCCTAGCCTTCCTTCTCTCCATCCCTTGTCTATCTGTGCCTGAGTGATGTCTGCTTCTGTGATAGTTGGACCTTGACTCACGACTGTGACAGTGAAAGAAAGAGTAAACTAGAGCTGGACTTGGAAAACTTCTGATCAGCATGTCTTAGATCCGGGAAACTTCTGATCAGAATGTCCTAGATTTAAAAACTTCTGACCAGCATTCACTAGACTAGAGAAACTTCAGATAGGCATGTCTTAAATTTGGAAAACTTTTGATCAGAATGTCTTAGATTTGGGAAACTTCTGATCAGCATGCCCTAAATCTGGCAAATTTTTGATCAGCACGTCTCAGGTTTGGGCAACTTCTGATCAGCATGCCCTAAATCTGGGAAACTTTTGATCAGCACGTCTCAGGTTTGGGAAACTTCTGATCAGCATGTCTTAGATTTGGAAAACTTTTGATCAGGATGTCTTAGATTTGGGAAACTTCTGATTAGCATGTCTAGTAATTTAATACTATTACTACTACGAACCATCACATGACAGGAATCCAATGGTTTCTTCGTTTACCTTGTAGATCACAATGTAAACAACACTGTGAATCACTACGCTTGCTAATTATTGCAAAGGTAACCAAGAGAGCAAAAAAGACAAACGGAATCATTTATTTTCTCTGCATATTAATCAAACAGATCTGACAGTTTCTGCTGTTTCTAAAATTTGGTTCCAGTTACCACATGGCCCAAACTTCCTGCCACGCAGAGATAAAAAACGGTTAAGAGTAACATCAAGCATGTCCTAATACTCTGAACAAAGAATCTACAATAAAAAACAACTTATACGGTTATATCTTTAGTGGATATATCAGAATTTTTGGGGACGCAGTGGCTCAATAGTTATGGCGTCTGCTCATGGAGAAAACAGGCTGGGATCGACTCATGGGTTCTGCATTGGGGGATGACAAGACACAAAGATCGAAAACCCGCATTTATTTAGTGATTCAGCAGTCCCCTGGCTTCCTGTGGGTAGGGAAGCCCGACGTCTAGCCTTCTCAGATAAGGGTGAATATATTTCGGAGGTCCCGTGTGTACGTTACGCACGTTAAAGAACCCCGGCAGTTGAAAATCGATATAAGAGTAGGCCTGAGTGCCGCTGTCTGGGCAAAATTCCCAAATTCCAAATTTCTACCCACAAAAATTTCTCAGCAAA